>JARQOD010002056.1:0-84695 GCA_033576555.1 Oophaga sylvatica
GGTCGTCACAGCAGTACGCTGAGTGGATCATGTGACCACCAGCGTCAGCAGACATCCGACCATGTGACCGCCAGCATCATCAAAGGTCCCGTCGCATGATGACCACATCATAGACCTCCATTTAAAGAAGTCACGGCCAAAAAGCAAAATATCACGTGATCACAGGCATCATCCGACACCCGGTCACATGATTTGATATGGAAAAAAAAAAAAAAAATGCGCATGCGCAATGGGTTGTACCAGGGCTTCAGCTGGTCACATGACCATCAATGTCACAAAACCAACGGAACTATATTCAGAGCTGGCTAAAAGTGTATACCAAACACAAACCACAGCAGAAGAGTGCTTAATACTCTAAAGGCGAGGAGACATTGAGAACTCCCAGCAAAATACAGCCAACTACAGTGTGCAGCTTACTAGTTTATACAGAAAAGGGGAGATTAACTAAATGTACAAAAAACATAAGTGATGTCATCATCAGGGATTATTAGGTCACCATATGCTCCGATCATTCCAGATTATATTCCTAAAAAAACAACAAACATAAATAAAATATATATCTAAAAAAAAAACACAGAATTCAGATGCAAGAATTACCTAGCACAAATATGTAAATTATATTCTATATTCAACCCCTTTGGTTGTAATGTCCCCAAAACGGAAATCCAACGGAGTTCCTTCTGTTTGAGCAACTTAGTCCTGTCACCACCTCTCCTGAGGGGTGGAACCCCATCGATAACCCTAAACCTCAGCTGACTAACCAGGTGCCCACATTCTACAAAATGCTTAGATACTGGCAGCTCCATCATTTTCGTCCTGATAGTACTCTTGTGTTTGCTTATCCTGGCCTTGACTTCCATCGTCGTCTCACCTATGTACATGAGTCCACACGGGCACACAAGCATATAGATTACATAGCTGGATGTACAGGAATACCGTTCCTGGATCCGAAAGCGTTGACCAGTATAAGAGTGCCCGAAACTATCTCCCTTAATCATATTGCCACAACAAGCACAGTTCAAACATGGAAAATTTCCATTCCTCGGAGGGCCCAAAGTCAACTGTCTAAATATTTTTGAAGATCCAATATCAGATTTGACTAGCCTATCTTTCAAATTACGTCCTCGCCTATATGAAAGTAATGGCTTGTGCGCAAATTCAGTTACTTCTGGTAAACCTCTATGCAATAGGCCCCAATGCTTGTTCAAGATATTCCCTATTTTACCACTAATAGGGCAATAGGTAGAGACAAAAGGGACTCTTTTAGGGAGAACCCTAGTACGTTTTGTTCTCACATCTTCCAATGTTGTCTTCAAGGCCTTCTCCTTGAATTTTCTAAGGTCCCTCTCAGGATAACCCCTTCTAATAAATTTCTCACACATCTGTTCAAGCCTTCTATCCAAAACAGCCTCATCCTTAACTATCCTACGTACTCTCAGCATCTGGCTCCAAGGCAGAGACTCTATCATTTTTCTTGGATGATTACTATCGAAAACCAGAAGACTGTTCCTGTCTGTGTCCTTTATGAACAAATCAGTGCATAACTTTCCATTATGTTTATACACTAGAGTATCAAGAAATTGAATCTGGTCAAAGGAATGTGTCATGGTAAACTTCAGCTCAGGAAAAATCATATTCAGATAACTATGGAAAGATACCAGATCATTCATGTTCCCTTCCCAAACACAAAAAATATCGTCAATGTAGCGCCACCAGGCTCTGACATGGCGCCAGTGGATGGAACTGTACACATGCTGGTCCTCGAGTACCGCCATGTAGATGTTTGCATAAGTGGGCGCCACATTGGACCCCATGGCGGTACCACGCAACTGCAGGAAGTAGTCATCCCCAAAAAGAAAAAAATTCTTTCTGAGGACAAACTCCAACAGTGCCAGGACCAGCTGTGCACCATCTGGGGTCATCTCAGAGCCCGCCAGCGCCACACCAACAGCCTCCAAACCTCGTTCATGTTTAATGGAGGTGTACAGTGACACAACATCAAATGAAATGAGAATTGTATCTTCCGTGATGTCAAGGCCCTCAATCTTACTCAGAAAATGGTTAGTATCCATAATATAGGATTTGGCCTCCATAGCAAAGTGACGCAACACCTTGTCTAGAAAGATAGATACTCTACTGCATAAAGAACCCCGCCCAGACACTATCGGGCGTCCAGGGGGATCCAATAGATTTTTATAGATTTTAGGCAGGGTGTACAGAATCGGAGTCACCGGAAATTCCACCAAAAGAAAATAAGAAAGTTTCTGGTCTATCAGACCATTAGATAATGCCTCATCGATCAACATTCTTAACTCACTCTGAAAACAAGGTGTGGGATCTTTAGGCAACTTAGCATAAACTGCCGTATCCAATAGCTGACTACAAATCTCGGCCCGGTATTTATGGGTATCCATCACCACCAGGGCCCCGCCTTTGTCGGCTGCCCTGATGGTGATGGCTTTATTACCCGAGAGTCTGTCCAACACCTGCCTCTCACTGTATGTTAAATTCCCTCTTCTGAATGGACCCACACCATCTCGTCTCAATCTAGCTATGTCCTTTTCAACCAATTGGATGTATGATTCCACAAAACTATTTTTAACAGGAGGTTGAAAGTTACTTTTGTTATAAAGGCCAAAATCCTGTAAAGCAAAGCCCCTAGAGGCATCATTAGTTGAAGCAGTGGGAAGAGAAGAGAGCTCTGAGTAAGTGCTGATGAGCAGATACTGATTGGACATGGAGGACGATGCAGTTAGTGAGCACATGATTGGTACAAGCATTATGATGGGTGTGTATAAGAACAGATCATCTATTGGTAGACAGATATTGTGATACTGTTTACATGGAGTAATCTCTTGAATATTATATGCTGTTTTTTGTACTTTGCAGTATTTTCTTTGTGATGTCACTACCTCTGCTTTGATCACTGTTTTAAATTGTATATTGCTGTATTAAATGTTATATATATCTATTTGCACTGTGGGCGGTTCCTGGATGGTGATTGGCTTCTCCACACCATTTAAGGACACCATTTTGCCCTATTTTGTATACTTGATAAAGGCCTAATAATGGCCGAAACGTCGTGTTTTATGGTGGCTGAATAAAGTTTTTTCATACTTCTACCTGGATTGGATGCTGTTCCTTTTTTCTGTTGACCAACAGGAGACAAGCATCCAACATCAGTGCCCAGGAGAGAAAGGCTATACAGTCTCTGAAAACCAACAAAGAAATCATCATTAAACCTGCTGACAAGGGAGGTGCAATAGTCATGATGAACACATCAGACTATATGAAGGAAGCAAACAGACAACTTACGGACACACGCTACTACAGAAAACTGGAGTCGGACCCTACACAGGACTATTACAAGGAACTAAGCAAGTTGGTATCTTGTCTGTCTGACAAATCCATAAGAGCCGATGACCTGATACCAGAGAGTCCAAGAACAGGGAAGTTCTACATGCTTCCCAAAATCCACAAAGCCGGAAATCCAGGGAGGCCGATTATTTCATGTGTGGACACCCTTACTGAGCAGGTACCTGGATGGGTAGAGGGCATTCTTAAACCCCTGGTAAAGGATACACCCAGCTACATTCAGGACACAACTGACCTACTGAATAAACTAGCAGCAATAGGTCCTCTACCAGAAGGAACCATCCTGGCCACCATGGATGTGGAATCCTTGTACTCTAATATCCCACACCAGGATGGATTAAATGCCTGCAAAGACTTCATGAAAAACACCGGGAATGATGCTGATTCTGTGGTGAAACTCACAAAATTCATCCTCACCCACAATTACTTTGAATTTGACAACAAGATCTATTTACAGGAGACTGGCAGAGCTATGGGAAGTAAAATGGCTCCTCAGTATGCAAATCTTTTCATGGCCAAGCTTGAAAGCGACTTTCTGTCCTCATGTCCCATCAGGCCTCAGGCCTACTACCGCTACATTGATGATATCTTAATCATCTGGACGGAGTCTGAGCAACAGCTAAAGACGTTCCATGAACAGTTCAATCAATTTCATCCCACCATCAACTTAACACTCAACTACTCCAGCACTGAAATTAACTTTTTGGACACCATCATTAAGCTAAAGAACAATGAAATAGAGACATCTCTGTATCAGAAGCCAATCGACCGTCCAACATACCTTAAATGGGACAGTTTCCATCCAAAACACATAAAAAACTCTATTGTCTACAGCCAAGCCATCAGATACAACCGTATATGTTCCAACCCCATGGATAGAGATGAACACCTTGGTCGCCTTAGAAAGACCTTTTTAAATCAGGGCTACCATCCAAGAACAATTGAAAACCAAATTACAAGAGCCACCAGAATATCAAGGAATCACCTGCTACATTACAAAGCTAAAGAAGAAAATAACTGGGTGCCTCTAGTGGTCACCTACAATCCAAATCTGGAGGTGCTAAGGGGAGCTGCACGGAAACTACAACCTTTACTACAAAAAGATGCCCGATTACAATCCATATTTCCAGATCCCCCTCTACTGTGTTTTAGGCAGCCCCCAAATCTAAGAAGCATCATTGTCAGAAGTTCCCTGTCCTCCCCAACAGCGGCAGGAACCTCTCCTTGCAACCAGAAGAAATGCAAAACTTGTCCATTTATAATGACCACGGACAAGATAAAGATCCCCAACTCCCATCGGGACTACAAGATACCAGGTACTTTCAGCTGCATCACATCTAATGTGGTGTACCTAATTATATGTACTAAATGTCCAACTGGGGGTCTGTATGTGGGGGAGACCGGGCAAAAACTGAGAACAAGGATGAATTCTCATCGCCACACAATAAGAGAAAAAAGAATGGATCTACCTGTGGCAAAACATTTTTGCTCCCCTGATCATAGCTTGCTAGATATGAAAATACTTGTACTCAGAGGCAATTTCACATCTCTGAGACAAAGAAGAATTTACGAATACAAATTGATGGTGACCTTTGACACTCTTAATGCTGGAATGAACCTATCACATGGATTTATGGCCTACTACATCAATTAAGGAATTTACTTCAAATACCCTGTGAAAACATCACAAAACATTACCAGACCCCAATCAGAGGGTAATAAAACTTTCACACTCCTTATCTATGAACTGTTCCAATATTTATGCTCATCCCTCTGCCATAATGACTATTCTGCTTCACGTCACTTGTCCTACCTATTGCATTTTTTCTGTGCTATTTTGTGTATAAATATGTGATTCTTCAGATGTTGTATTAGTCTATGCCTGATGAAGAGACCTGAGTAGTCTCGAAAGCTTGCAATTTGTTACCATCTTTTCAGTTAGCCATTAAAAGGTATCAACCACTGAGGACTCTCAACTCTAAATATTTTTCTATCTACTGGCTAACACGGTACAAAGATATACATCTTTACTGTATCAAAATGGAGGATACCAGAATGTACCGCATCTTTATGGAACTAAAACCACTTCTGAAGAAACGTGCACAAATGGACAGCGATATTTTTTTCTTATCTAAATGCAAAAAGGAGAATTTAATTCCCAAAGGACTCTGGATTACAAACCCAATTCTTCACACCTACAATACCCATTATGCAAAAAACCTTTGTCACAGGACGTCTGAGAGACTTAGGAACCATCTTTTGCATGTCTGCTACAGCATAAGGAGTAAAGTCCAAGGGCAATTTGAAAGCCTAAGGAAAACACTTACAGAAACCACAGAACAAAAATTACAACAATACTATAACAAACTACGGACCTTTCTGATTCATAACAAAGAAAAGAAACTACACAGATTGCGTCTCAATTCCGGACTCTATACAAACAGATCCAAAACAAAGCCAAAACCTGACAACTCTGACAACCACTCCATTCCAGACACAAAAGCATCTAACTGTGTCATCAATCTCTCGGATTACAAACCCAACAAGGTGGAATTGGCCGTGCTTTCTAGAGGACTCTCATTTTGTCCCACTAAGGCCCTGGATAAAACTGAACTCTGCAGTGATATGGAACATTTTTTCAGGAGACTGCGCCTGAGGGAATACTTCAATGATACAGAAGATTCAGAAAACACTCGGACTGAAGGAAAAGGTATCCCAACAACCAAGAAGAGGTCAGACTGGACACCTCCTCCTGGACGCAACCCTCATTTGGATAAATATATAGACTCATTCAGATATTTGATAAAATCCACCATTATAGACACCAACAGGAGACAAGCATCCAACATCAGTGCCCAGGAGAGAAAGGCTATACAGTCTCTGAAAACCAACAAAGAAATCATCATTAAACCTGCTGACAAGGGAGGTGCAATAGTCATGATGAACACATCAGACTATATGAAGGAAGCAAACAGACAACTTACGGACACACGCTACTACAGAAAACTGGAGTCGGACCCTACACAGGACTATTACAAGGAACTAAGCAAGTTGGTATCTTGTCTGTCTGACAAATCCATAAGAGCCGATGACCTGATACCAGAGAGTCCAAGAACAGGGAAGTTCTACATGCTTCCCAAAATCCACAAAGCCGGAAATCCAGGGAGGCCGATTATTTCATGTGTGGACACTAGTGTTGAGCGATACGATAATGCAAATATCGGCTATCGGCCGATATTAGCTCTATCGGCCTTTCGATAATTCGTTTCGATATTTTCGTCTTATCGAATACCGGAATCGGATTTGTCACTGTCACTGTGAGTGTCCGTCGGTCGGGTCTGTCAGGAGTCAGCGGCACTTACCTGGCAGAAGATCTCCGGCGGTCACGTCCTGGACTGCTTGATGGCCGCCATTATCTTCTCCCTGGCGGTCACATGCAGTTTTTTGCGATAACTGCAGTGACTGCTGGGTAATCCTGGCCGTAAAGCAGTCAGTCCGATGACGTCACCGCCGGGGAAGCAGGTAATCAGCTGTGCTGCGCCGGGATGACAGGCTCTGCCTGTCATTCTGATGTAGCAGAGCTGGATCGTCGTGGGACACTCGTTACTATGGACTGCGTCGGTCAGGTGGTATACTTTTTTTTTTTTTCATTTTTTTACAGGAGATCGATGGCGTCGCAGGATGAGACAGTAATAAAAGAAATGAAAACTGTGTTTGTTTTTTTTTTATTAAATTAAAAACTTTTTTAGGAACATTCACCCGTCCGGGTACATAAACAATTTAACTATTTACATACAGGGACCCTGTCCGGGTTATTTAGACTTCTTTGGCTGGCCTCTTCCAGGTACCACCTGGTACTCTTCTTGAGATTGCCAAACATCCGAGGCACCAAGGACCACCAGGACCTGATGACGTCGTGTGGCGTGTACAGTGACGTCGTGACCCGCTATCTGGGTCTGTGTGGCCACCTCTTTCATCTCCCTCCGGGTCTGGAGCCCTATGTCACGGACTGAACGAACCCCAGGAGGGCCTAACAGGCGCCGGGTACGGGCCAACTATACTTATAATGTCCATAGCTGGGGCTGCTGAGGAGACCACTGAGGGAGGCTGGGGAGATTTACGGCGTGGGGTGGGCACTTTTGCAGAGGCCTGGATGTGGAGGCTGAAGGCTTCGAGGGTCTCACAGGTTCCTCACACACTGGGAGTAGGGGTCGCACCTGGTAACAGTTAGGGCGTACCACCCATTGTAACCCCAGTGTCGGGTGTAAGTCACCAAGTCTCCTGGCAACAGGTCCCTCCCCGGGTGTCCTTCTGGGAGGTGAGCCTCCATGTCCCGCCGGGTCACAAAGACTTCTAAATAAAGTCCAGGCTCCTGGATGAAGCCCCAACCACCTTTCAATTTAAAGTTCCGTACTGCACCCTTACGCCGCGGCTCCCTCAGGGTTTGTAATGTATGTAGTACAGTTCATATAGCGTCTTGTGCTTGGGTGCGATGAAAATACATGAGACACAGGTTTGATATAGAAAGTCTTGTATTACTTCATACAAGTTGGCAAAAATAGTCACACAGTTTGCAGACACAGAAGCAGGAGACACAGCAGGCCAGAGTAATCTAAGCTCAGCAATCACTCTCCACAACAGGTTCAGGATCTTCTTCTCTGTTACCGTAAGTCCATGCAAACGTGGGTCTTTCAAAGAGCAGGGTTCAGAGTCCACAAGTGCTTCAGAGTTCCTCAGTAGGAATAGCTGGAGTACAAGGTCCAAGGCTTTAGGAGTCAGGTCACAGGTTCACTGCAGGCTAGATTCTGAAGCACTGATTGCTCAGCTGTGGCTGCTTAAGAAGCAAAAGGGAGAGAATCAGGGCGGGAACATGCAAGCTGGAAACTCCATTTTGACTGAGGGCAAGATAGCTGCAGCAAGACAGAAAGTAAAATGGCTGACGAACAAACTGAGTTTCAGGAACATGTACACAGAACCTTACATTACTCCCCCCTTAGGGACAACCTCCGGATGACCTCAGGCCAGGCTTGTGTGGGTACCTCTGATGAAACTGACGGAGCAAGCGAGGAGCATTAACGTTATTGACTGGTTCCCATGAGTTGTCCTCCACTGGGTAGCCCTGCCATTTAATCAGATATTTTAACTGATTTCTATACAACCTGGAATCTAAAATCCTTTCCACCACAAATTCTTCCTGACCATCGACTAGCACTGGGTCAGGGCAAGGAGAAGAACGTCCAGGAAACGTATTGGGTGTCGCAGCCTTTAGTAGGGATACATGAAAGACAGGGTGAATTCTCATAGTTCTGGGCAGTTGAAGACGACAAGCAACGGCACTTATAATTTTACTGATTTTATAGGGTCCAATGTACTTATGTCCCAACTTAGACGATGGAATCCTTAACTTAAGATTTCTGGTTGACAGCCAGACCAAGTCTCCTACCTTGAAAGCTGGTGCAGGTTTACGAAATTTATCTGCTGCTTTCTTGTACCTTTCCTGAGCCGATTCCAGATTCTCCTTTAGAAGATCCATATTCTTCTGTAAAGACGTGATTCTTTCAGCCACCGTGTAATGTATGTAGTACAGTTCATATAGCGTCTTGTGCTTGGGTGCGATGAAAACACAGGAGTCACAGGTTTGATATAGAAAAGTCCTGTATTACTTCATACAAGTTGGCAGAAATAGTCACACAGTTTGCAGACACAGAAACAGGAGACACAGCAGGCCAGAGTAATCCAAGCTCAGCAATCACTCTCCAATACAGATTCAGGATCTTCTTCTCTGTTACCGTAAGTCCATGCAAACGTGGGTCTTTCAAAGAGCAGGGTTCAGAGTCCACAAGTGCTTCAGAGTTCCTCAGTAGGAATAGCTGGAGTACAAGGTCCAAGGCTTACAGGAGTCAAGTCA
The DNA here is from genome assembly GCA_033576555.1 of Oophaga sylvatica. Lineage (NCBI taxonomy): Eukaryota > Metazoa > Chordata > Amphibia > Anura > Dendrobatidae > Oophaga > Oophaga sylvatica. The sequence continues at coordinate 9,284 of JARQOD010002056.1, forward strand.
CAGGTTCACTGCAGGCTAGATTCTGAAGCACTGATTGCTCAGCTGTGGCTGCTTAAGAAGCAAAGGAAAGAATCAGGGCGGGAACATGCAAGCTGGAAACTCCATTTTGACTGAGGGCAAGATAGCTGCAGCAAGACAGAAAGTAAAATGGCTGACGAACAAACTGAGTTTCAGGAATATATACATAGAACCTTACATTACTCCCCCCTTAAGGACAACCTCCGGATGACCTCAGACCAGGCTTGTGTGGGTACCTCTGATGAAACTGACGGAGCAAGCGAGAAGCATTAACGTTACTGACCGGTTCCCATGAGTTGTCCTCCACTGGGTAGCCCTGCCATTTAATCAGATATTGTAACTGATTTCTATACAACCTGGAATCTAAAATCCTTTCCACCACAAATTCTTCCTGACCATCGACTAGCACTGGGTCAGGGCAAGGAGAGGAAAGTCCAGGAAACGTATTGGGTGTCGCAGCCTTTAGTAGGGATACATGAAAGACAGGGTGGATTCTCATAGTTCTGGGCAGTTGAAGACGACAAGCAACGGCACTTATAATTTTACTGATTTTATAGGGTCCAATGTACTTATGTCCCAACTTAGACGATGGAATCCTTAACTTAAGATTTCTGGTTGACAGCCAGACCAAGTCCCTACCTTGAAAGCTGGTGCAGGTTTACGAAATTTATCTGCTGCTTTCTTGTACCTTTCTTGAGCCGATTCCAGATTTTCCTTTAGAAGATCCATATTCTTCTGTAAAGACGTGATTCTTTCAGCCACTGCTGGTAAAGGCGTTTCTATGGGAAATCGTGGTAGAATGTTAGGATGATAACCTAGATTAGAGTAAAAAGGAGACTGTTTAGTGGAGGCACTCTGAGAGTTGTTATACGAGAACTCAGCTAATGGAAGTAGATCCACCCAATCATCCTGTAGGTGGCAGATAAAGCAGCGGAGATACTGCTCCAGGGTTTGATTGGTTCGTTCGGTCTGTCCATTAGTCTGGGGATGAAAAGCAGAAGAAAGGTTTACTTTAATGTCCAATGCTGCACAGAAATTTTGCCAAAACCTAGAAGTGAATTGCACCCTCGATCCGAAATAACCTCATCCGGTACTCCATGTAAGCGAAACACATCTTTAATCATCAAATCTGATGTCTGTTTTGCAGTGGGTAAGCCGACACAAGGGATAAAATGAGCTGCCTTTGTTAGACGGTCAACCACCACTAGAATGGTGTTCTTCCCCTGAGAGGTTGGTAACTCCACAATGAAGTCCATAGAAATGGATCCCCACGGGCGGGACGGGGTGGGAAGAGGCTGTAACAGACCAGTTGGTGAGGAGCGAGGTGTTTTGCATCTTGCACAGACCTCACATGAAGTGACATAATTCAAAACATCCTTCCTGCAAGTGGGCCACCAAAAGAAACGAGAAAGAAATTCCTTGTCTTTAGAATTCCTCTGTGCCCAGCTATCTTGGAATCGTGAATGAGTTGCAATACTCTTAATCTGACTGTTTCAGGAATATACAGACGTTGTCCCTGAATCCACACACCATTCTTAAAGACAAGACTTACGTCCCTTGGGGGTTGTGCCAAAAAGGAATCCGCATGGTATGCTTCCTTGATGTCCTTAAGTAGGTCTTGATTATGAATTACTCCTAGGAATCTAGAGTCAGGAAGAATAGTCTTAGGAGGAGTAATTGGACGTGTCTCTGCTGAGTAAATCCTAGAGAGTGCATCAGCCTTTCCATTGCGCGATCCTGGTCTATAAGAGATGATAAAATTAAATTGGTTTAAGAAAAGATTCCAGCGAGCCTGGCGAGGAGTCAGGCACTTAGCCGACCTGATAAACTCAAGGTTACGATGATCTGTCAGGACGACTATTTGCTGTGCAGCTCCCTGAAGAAGGTGTCTCCATTCTTTGAAGGCGGCAATAATGGCCAACAACTCTCTATTGCCCACATCGTAGTTCCTCTCAGCCGAAGACAACTGCTGGGAAAAGAAGGCACAGGGATGCAAGACATTCTTCTCACCTGTTCTCTGAGAGAGTATAGCTCCAACGGCACAGTCTGAAGCATCCACCTCTATTATGAAGGCAAGCTCGGGGTTGGGATGTACTAGGATAGGTGCAGTGGTAAATTTATCTTTTAGACGGGAAAATGCTTCCTGGGCTTGGGGAGTCCAGGAAAACCTAGACTCTTTCCGGGTAAGTTGAGTGATAGGTGACACTACCTCAGAGAAATTTCTAATGAAACGTCTATAGAAGTTGGCAAACCCGATGAAGCGCTGTACCTCCTTCACATTTCTAGGACTTGGCCAATCCTTGATGGCTTGGGTTTTGCTTCCATCCATACTAATTCCTTGTGTAGACAGTACATACCCCAGAAATTGAATTTCGGTCCTATGGAATTCACACTTTTCAAGTTTGATGTAAAGATGATTTTGTCTTAGACGTTCCAAGACCATTCTCACATGTCCATGATGTTCCTCTGTGGAGTTAGAAAAAATTAGAATATCATCCAAATAAATTACCACGAATGTATCTAGGAGATCCCTGAAGATGTCATTCACCAAGTGTTGGAAAGTGGCTGGGGCGGTACTCAGACCAAAAGGCATAACTAGATATTCAAAGTGTCCATAGCGTGACCTGAATGCAGTCTTCCATTCATCCCCAGGTCTAATACGGACCAAGTTATAGGCCCCACGAAGATCTAGTTTAGAAAAAATTTTGGCATGTCGCACTCTCTCCAATAACTCAGGGATTAAAGGCAATGGATAACGGTTTCTAATAGTAACCTTATTGAGTTCCCTATAGTCTACGCATGGTCTCAGAGATCCATCTTTCTTCTTTACAAAGAAGATGGGTGCACCTGCAGGAGATGAAGAGGGGCGTATGAAGCCCTTGGCTAGATTTTCATCTATGTAATCCTTTAAAGCCTTTAGCTCGGGCCCCGCCAGGGGGTAGATCTTACCAAAAGGTATCTCTGCTCCAGGCAATAATTCAATTGGACAATCATATGGACGGTGAGGAGGAAGCTGGTCAGCGTTCTTCTTGTCACATAAATCCACATAGTCCTGGTATACAGCTGGTAGTTCAGGGACTGACATGATTCCTTTAGGAATAGAGCAAGCTGAAACTTTTGGACTCATCTGTTTCTCTGGAAAGTGTAATTCCTTGGTCTCCCAGTTAATGGTAGGATTCTGAGCCTGCAGCCATGGTAGCCCTAGAATAATGGGAAAGTGGGGAGAAGAGATAAGCATAAAGGACAGTTTCTCTTGATGATCTTTACCCATAAGAACCCTCAAAGGCTCTGTTTCCTGATCCACTGGTCCAGAGGTCAGCAGGGAGCCATCCACAGTTTCCATCTGTACTGGAGTAGCCTTCTTCACTGAACGTATTCCCTGTTTCAGAGCAAAGGAGACATCCATAAAATTTCCACTTGCCCCTGAGTCGATCATAGCAGAGCTAGACACCCAAGCTGAGTCAACCCAGAGTTTGATGGAAAGAAAGCAATGAGAATTGTTTTTCTTACAACTCAGCTGGGACACCGCTGAAGAAACTTGAAAAATGGCAGCGTTTACACAGTCAACGTCCTCAGAGGTAACGGAGTTTAAGTCCGAGAAATCAAGATCTGTTGCTGCAGATCTCTCTGGAGCCTGAGGCTCGGACCTGACAGATCCCCTCTCGCAACACTCACAATGAATGAGTGCTGCAGTAGTCTTACGAGAACGGCTGGGGCAGTTTATAATGAAGTGCCCTGACTTACCACAATAGAAACATAGATTCTCCTTAAAACGATGTTCCTTGCGTGCATCACTAAACCGTCGTTGTAAAGAGTCTACCTGCATGGGTTCAGGTGTCCCGTGTAATCCTACTCAAAGGTTCCTTAGCTGGAGAGGAAGGTAGGAAAAGGTTAGTACGATTGCTTTCGAACCATCTCTCTTGCCTGCGTTCAGTCAGACGAGTATCAATACGGATGCAGTAGTTAATAAAGTCACCTAACGCAGTGGGAGGGTCGGCACGAGCAAGTTCATCCTTAATCAGTGGAGATAACCCCTTTCGAAAAATAGATTTTTTGGCGGAACTGTCCCAGGTGGTATCAAGGGCCCATCTCCTGAAATCCAAGGCATATTCAGCTACCGAGTGCTTACCTTGGCGCAAAGCTAACATGGCTGCTTCAGCTGTTGCACCTCGATTGGGGTCATCAACACCTGCCCCATGGCTGAAATAAAATCATCAAGGTGATTCAAACAATCATCCTCAGTCTCAATCAGAGGGTTTGCCCACATTAAAGCCTTGTTGGTAAGCAACATAATTATAGTAAGCACCTTAGATCGTTCAGTGGGAAATTGTGAAGCATGTGCAGAAAAAAAAAGATTGCATTGATTAATAAATCCCCTGAATTTCTCACGTTCACCGCCAAAACGAAAAGGGGGCAACTTGGGAATCCCAGCACTCGGGGCTACGGCAGGAGCCTGGACTCGCCCCTCTAGAACCTCAATCCTGGCTCGCAAATCCTGGGTAGTCTGTCCAACCACTTGCAAATTGTGATTATTGAGGTCCTGTAGATTTGTAAAACGGGTCTTTATATTCTGCAAATCTGCAAGGATATTATCAGTCACTCCGCAAAGTTCCTTTATGCGGTCCTCCATTTTCCAGATCTTTTAAGACAGGATTACTGGAAGAAGAGGAGAGAAAAAAAACAATAGTGTTCACCTGTGGCAACACTGCAGAGAGAAAAAAAAATTAAGGGAACTGCTCACCTGGAATGGTTGTGAGAAGTCACAACCACTATCATCACAGAAAGTTTCAACCAGACATCTGATATCCAGAGTTACAGCAGACAAAAAGAGAAAAGAAAGGAAAAAAAAAAAAAACAATAGTGTTTACCTGTGGTAACACTGCAAAAAGAAAAAAACTTAAGGGAATTTCTCACCTGGAATGGTTGTGAGAAGTCACAACCACTGTCATCACAGAAAGTACAACCGGACGTCTGATATCCACAGTACAGCAGACACAGCCTTCCAGACCCAGCATACCTAACGTTTTGGCTTCAGAATCTTGTAATGTATGTAGTACAGTTCATATAGCGTCTTGTGCTTGGGTGCGATGAAAACACAGGAGTCACAGGTTTGATATAGAAAAGTCCTGTATTACTTCATACAAGTTGGCAGAAATAGTCACACAGTTTGCAGACACAGAAACAGGAGACAGCAGGCCAGAGTAATCCAAGCTCAGCAATCACTCTCCAATACAGATTCAGGATCTTCTTCTCTGTTACCGTAAGTCCATGCAAACGTGGGTCTTTCAAAGAGCAGGGTTCAGAGTCCACAAGTGCTTCAGAGTTCCTCAGTAGGAATAGCTGGAGTACAAGGTCCAAGGCTTACAGGAGTCAAGTCACAGGTTCACTGCAGGCTAGATTCTGAAGCACTGATTGCTCAGCTGTGGCTGCTTAAGAAGCAAAGGAGAGAATCAGGGCGGGAACATGCAAGCTGGAAACTCCATTTTGACTGAGGGCAAGATAGCTGCAGCAAGACAGAAAGTAAAATGGCTGACGAACAAACTGAGTTTCAGGAATATATACATAGAACCTTACACACTGCTGGTAAAGGCGTTTCTATGGGAAATCGTGGTAGAATGTTAGGATGATAACCTAGATTAGAGTAAAAAGGAGACTGCTTAGTGGAGGCACTCTGAGAGTTGTTATACGAGAACTCAGCTAATGGAAGTAGATCCACCCAATCATCCTGTAGGTGGCAGATAAAGCAGCGGAGATACTGCTCCAGGGTTTGATTGGTTCGTTCGGTCTGTCCATTAGTCTGGGGATGAAAAGCAGAAGAAAGGTTTACTTTAATGTCCAATGCTGCACAGAAATTTTGCCAAAACCTAGAAGTGAATTGCACCCCTCGATCCGAAATAACCTCATCCGGTACTCCATGTAAGCGAAACACATCTTTAATCATCAAATCTGATGTCTGTTTTGCAGTGGGTAAGCCGACACAAGGGATAAAATGAGCTGCCTTTGTTAGACGGTCAACCACCACTAGAATGGTGTTCTTCCCTTGAGAGGTTGGTAACTCCACAATGAAGTCCATAGAAATGGATCCCCACGGGCGGGACGGGGTGGGAAGAGGCTGTAACAGACCAGTTGGTGAGGAGCGAGGTGTTTTGCATCTTGCACAGACTTCACATGAAGTGACATAGTTTAAAACATCCTTCCTGCAAGTGGGCCACCAAAAGAAACGAGAGAGAAATTCCTGTGTCTTTAGAATTCCTCTATGCCCAGCTATCTTGGAATCGTGAATGAGTTGCAATACTCTCAATCTGACTGTTTCAGGAATATACAGGCGTTGTCCCTGAATCCACACACCATTCTTAAAGACAAGACTTACGTCCCTTGGGGGTTGTGCCAAAAAGGAGTCCGCATGGTATGCTTCCTTGATGTCCTTAAGTAGGTCTTGATTATGAATTACTCCTAGGAATCTAGAGTCACAAAGAATAGTCTTAGGAGGAGTAATTGGACGTGTCTCTGCTGAGTAAATCCTAGAGAGTGCATCAGCCTTTCCATTGCGCGATCCTGGTCTATAAGAAATGATAAAATTAAATTGGTTTAAGAAAAGATTCCAGCGAGCCTGGCGAGGAGTCAGGCACTTAGCCGACCTGATAAACTCAAGGTTACGATGATCTGTCAGGACGACTATTTGCTGTGCAGCTCCCTGAAGAAGGTGTCTCCATTCTTTGAAGGCGGCAATAATGGCCAACAACTCTCTATTGCCCACATCGTAGTTCCTCTCAGCCGAAGACAACTGCTGGGAAAAGAAGGCACAGGGATGCAAGACATTCTTCTCACCTGTTCTCTGAGAGAGTATAGCTCCAACGGCACAGTCTGAAGCATCCACCTCTATTATGAAGGCAAGCTCGGGGTTGGGATGTACTAGGATAGGTGCAGTGGTAAATTTATCTTTTAGATGGGAAAATGCTTCCTGGGCTTGGGGAGTCCAGGAGAACCTAGACTCTTTCCGGTAAGTTGGGTGATAGGTGACACTACCTCAGAGAAATTTCTAATGAAACGTCTATAGAAGTTGGCAAACCCGATGAAGCGCTGTACCTCCTTCACATTTCTAGGACTTGGCCAATCCTTGATGGCTTGGGTTTTGCTTCCATCCATACTAATTCCTTGTGTAGACAGTACATACCCCAGAAATTGAATTTCGGTCCTATGGAATTCACACTTTTCAAGTTTGATGTAAAGATGATTTTGTCTTAGACGTTCCAAGACCATTCTCACATGTCCATGATGTTCCTCTGTGGAGTTAGAAAAAATTAGAATATCATCCAAATAAATTACCACGAATGTATCTAGGAGATCCCTGAAGATGTCATTCACCAAGTGTTGGAAAGTGGCTGGGGCGGTACTCAGACCAAAAGGCATAACTAGATATTCAAAGTGTCCATAGCGTGACCTGAATGCAGTCTTCCATTCATCCCCAGGTCTAATACGGACTAAGTTATAGGCCCCACGAAGATCTAGTTTAGAGAAAATTTTGGCATGTCGCACTCTCTCCAATAACTCAGGGATTAAAGGCAATGGATAACGGTTTCTAATAGTAACCTTATTGAGTTCCCTATAGTCTACGCATGGTCTCAGAGATCCATCTTTCTTCTTTACAAAGAAGATGGGTGCACCTGCAGGAGATGAAGAGGGGCGTATGAAGCCCTTGGCTAGATTTTCGTCTATGTAATCCTTTAAAGCCTTTAGCTCGGGCCCCGCCAGGGGGTAGATCTTACCAAAAGGTATCTCTGCTCCAGGCAATAATTCAATTGGACAATCATATGGACGGTGAGGAGGAAGCTGGTCAGCGTTCTTCTTGTCACATAAATCCACATAGTCCTGGTATACAGCTGGTAGTTCAGGGACTGACATGGTTCCTTTAGGAACAGAGCAAGCTGAAACTTTTGGACTCATCTGTTTCTCTGGAAAGTGTAATTCCTTGGTCTCCCAGTTAATGGTAGGATTCTGAGCCTGCAGCCATGGTAGCCCTAGAATAATGGGAAAGTGGGGAGAAGAGATAAGCATAAAGGACAGTTTCTCTTGATGATCTTTACCCATAAGAACCCTCAAAGGCTCTGTTTCCTGATCCACTGGTCCAGAGGTCAGCAGGGAGCCATCCACAGTTTCCATCTGTACTGGAGTAGCCTTCTTCACTGAACGTATCCCCTGTTTCAGAGCAAAGGAGACATCCATAAAATTTCCACTTGCCCCTGAGTCGATCATAGCAGAGCTAGACACCCAAGCTGAGTCAACCCAGAGTTTGATGGAAAGAAAGCAATGAGAATTGTTTTTCTTACAACTCAGCTGGGACACCGCTGAGGAAACTTGAAAAATGGCAGCGTTTACACAGTCAACGTCCTCAGAGGTAACGGAGTTTAAGTCCGAGAAATCAAGATCTGTTGCTGCAGATCTCTCTGGAGCCTGAGGCTCGGACCTGACAGATCCCCTCTCGCAACACTCACAATGAATGAGTGCTGCAGTAGTCTTACGAGAACGGCTGGGGCAGTTTATAATGAAGTGCCCTGACTTACCACAATAGAAACATAGATTTTCCTTAAAACGATGTTCCTTGCGTGCATCACTAACCCGTCGTTGTAAAGAGTCTACCTGCATGGGTTCAGGTTCCCGTGTAATCCTACTCAAAGGTTCCTTAGCTGGAGAGGAAGGTAGGAAAAGGTTAGTGCGATTGCTTTCGAACCATCTCTCTTGCCTGCGTTCAGTCAGACGAGTATCAATACGGATGCAGTAGTTAATAAAGTCACCTAACGCAGTGGGAGGGTCGGCACGAGCAAGTTCATCCTTAATCAGTGGAGATAACCCCTTTCGAAAAATAGATTTTTTGGCGGAACTGTCCCAGGTGGTATCAAGGGCCCATCTCCTGAAATCCAAGGCATATTCAGCTACCGAGTGCTTACCTTGGCGCAAAGCTAACATGGCTGCTTCAGCTGTTGCACCTCGATTGGGGTCATCAAACACCTGCCCCATGGCTGAAATAAAAGCATCAAGGTGATTCAAACAATCATCCTCAGTCTCAATCAGAGGGTTTGCCCACATCAAAGCCTTGTTGGTAAGCAACATAATTATAGTAAGCACCTTAGATCGTTCAGTGGGAAATTGTGAAGCATGTGCAGAAAAAAAAAGATTGCATTGATTAATAAATCCCCTGAATTTCTCACGTTCACCGCCAAAACGAAAAGGGGGCAACTTGGGAATCCCAGCACTCGGGGCTACGGCAGGAGCCTGGACTCGCTCTTCTAGAACCTCAATCCTGGCTCGCAAATCCTGGGCAGTCTGTCCAAACACTTGCAAATTGTGATTAGTGAGGTCCTGTAGGCTTGAAAAACGGGTCTTTATATTCTGCAAATCTGCAAAGATATTATCAGTCACTCCGCAAAGTTCCTTTATGCGGGCCTCCATTTTCCAGATCTTTTAAGACAGGAGTACTGGAAGAAGAGGAGAGGAGAAAAAAAAAAACAATAGTGTTTACCTGTGGTAACACTGCAGAGAGAAAAAAAATTAAGGGAACTGCTCACCTGGAATGGTTGTGAGAAGTCACAACCACTATCATCACAGAAAGTTCACCCGGACATCTGATATCCACAGTTACATCAGACAAAAAAGAGAAAAAAAAAAAAAAACAATAGTGTTTACCTGTGGTAACACTGCAGAAAAAAAACACTTAAGGGAATTGCTCACCTGGAATGGTTGTGAGAAGTCACAACCACTGTCATCACAGAAAGTACAACCGGACATCCGATATCCACAGTTACAGCAGACACAGCCTTTCCAGACCCAGCAGACACTAACGTTTTGGCTTCAGAATCTTGTAATGTATGTAGTACAGTTCATATAGCGTCTTGTGCTTGGGTGCGATGAAAATACATGAGACACAGGTTTGATATAGAAAGTCTTGTATTACTTCATACAAGTTGGCAAAAATAGTCACACAGTTTGCAGACACAGAAGCAGGAGACACAGCAGGCCAGAGTAATCTAAGCTCAGCAATCACTCTCCACAACAGGTTCAGGATCTTCTTCTCTGTTACTGTAAGTCCATGCAAACGTGGGTCTTTCAAAGAGCAGGGTTCAGAGTCCACAAGTGCTTCAGAGTTCCTCAGTAGGAATAGCTGGAGTACAAGGTCCAAGGCTTTAGGAGTCAGGTCACAGGTTCACTGCAGGCTAGATTCTGAAGCACTGATTGCTCAGCTGTGGCTGCTTAAGAAGCAAAAGGGAGAGAATCAGGGCGGGAACATGCAAGCTGGAAACTCCATTTTGACTGAGGGCAAGATAGCTGCAGCAAGACAGAAAGTAAAATGGCTGACGAACAAACTGAGTTTCAGGAACATGTACACAGAACCTTACAGGGTTCCTTTATCTTTTCTCATCCGGTCCTTATCTGCCCGGTCCTTCTCCAGCTGACGTTGGCGAAGTTTTAGGGTTTCTCGCTGCTCCCTTTGTCGCTCTGCTTCCCGCTCCCAACGTCTCCACTCTTCCTCCTGACGCCGGTTGAAATTCTCCTCCACCAGCTGCTCCATGTCTCCACCACTCCACTGCAGCTTACAGTGTCCGGTTTGCGGCAGCTCTCCTGTCGCCCCCCAGTCCTGGCGGCGCTCCCCTGCGGAGGAAGCAGACGGCTCTAAATCAGATGACAGTCGGGGCTCCGGTACAGGCAGGTAGTGCTCTGGTGCCTGCGCGGCCTCCTCCATGAGGACGGGTGTCGCTTCTTCTGTCTCAGCGACGGGGGCAGACAGCGGGATCTGGGGTGCTGCTGACGGTGCTGCGTTTTTTGCAGGAACGGGTGCCTCCACTGCGACAACGTCAACCGGATCACATTGCAAGGACTCCTCTACTAGAACGGGTGCCTCACCTTCCGGTACAGACACTTCAGGTAAGAGGGATTGGCGCCGCTCCAAGTTTATTTTTAGGGCACGCCAGCTGGCTTCCATCCTGGCGACCTCCTCCCGGTGCCGGGCCAGGCCTCTTAGGGTATCCTCCGCTTCTTGCAGCGTAGGAGGGTTTACAGGCCGGGTGCCCAACGGTGATTCTGTGGCGATCGGGTCGCTTCCGTGGGGGGAGAGCTCTGACTGCTCCATCCCTTCCCACTTCTGCTCGTCGTGTCCATTAGCCATCTCTGCCAAGTCACATGTGTCATTAGCATCTGGAGAGGGCCCCTCTTTTGTAGTGAGGCGGGACCTTCGTGTTAGTTTCCGCACACTGAGGAGAATGAGGAGGCGGAACTGAAGAGCTGTGGTGCACGATCTTACATTGCAGTACCATTTAGAGTGGTCGGCCATCGTTTTCACGCCACTGAGTGAGTGACACCCACGAAGAGCACGCCCTTCTTCACCAGTGCCTCGTCGTGACGCAGATATGGCGGAAAAATGGCAAATACATTCTCTGATGATTTTAGCAATTCTCAAGCACAAAACCAGTGCAATTCAGGCACACAGGACTCGCTTATAGCGAGCTACAGAATCCTGTTCGTGACGCCCAAGTTGAGTCGCACAGAGCCGGAGGTTTTCGGGGTACTCGGCACCGAGCCCGTCGACTTCTATGGGGTATGTCACGTCTTTACCCGGCAATTGAATTAGAGTCGATTTTACTATGTAGAAGTGTATAAACTATAAATATATGTATATATATATATATGTCACAATGACATGTATATATATATATATATATATATGTATTCTATGTGTGTATATTTAGTGTTTACAAGGAAATAAAGGTTTTTTTTAATTTCGATATTTTGTTCCCATAGACTTACATGGGACTTCCGCTATCGAAATCGGATATCGACGATATGTAGTGCTATCGGCGATACAATTTCGATACGATATTTTTAGATATCGAGCAATATCGCTCAACACTAGTGGACACCCTTACTGAGCAGGTATCTGGATGGGTAGAGGGCATTCTTAAACCCCTGGTAAAGGATACACCCAGCTACATTCAGGACACAACTGACCTACTGAATAAACTAGCAGCAATAGGTCCCCTACCAGAAGGAACCATCCTGGCCACCATGGACGTGGAATCTTTGTACTCTAATATCCCACACCAGGATGGATTAAATGCCTGCAAAGACTTCATGAAAAACACCGGGAATGATGCTGATTCTGTGGTGAAACTCACAAAATTCATCCTCACCCACAATTACTTTGAATTTGACAACAAGATCTATTTACAGGAGACTGGCACAGCTATGGGAAGTAAAATGGCTCCTCAGTATGCAAATCTTTTCATGGCCAAGCTTGAAAGCGACTTTCTGTCCTCATGTCCCATCAGGCCTCGGGCCTACTACCGCTACATTGATGATATCTTAATCATCTGGACGGAGTCTGAGCAACAGCTAAAGACGTTCCATGAACAGTTCAATCAATTTCATCCCACCATCAACTTAACACTCAACTACTCCAGCACTGAAATTAACTTTTTGGACACCATCATTAAGCTAAAGAACAATGAAATAGAGACATCCCTGTATCAGAAGCCAATCGACCGTCCAACATACCTTAAATGGGACAGTTTCCATCCAAAACACATAAAAAACTCTACTGTCTACAGCCAAGCCATCAGATACAACCGTATATGTTCCAACCCCATGGATAGAGATGAACACCTTGGTCGCCTTAGAAAGACCTTTTTAAATCAGGGCTACCATCCAAGAACAATTGAAAACCAAATTACAAGAGCCACCAGAATATCAAGGAATCACCTGCTACATTACAAAGCTAAAGAAGAAAATAACCGGGTGCCTCTAGTGGTCACCTACAATCCAAATCTGGAGGTGCTAAGGGGAGCTGCATGGAAACTACAACCTTTACTACAAAAAGATGCCCGATTTCAATCCATATTTCCAGATCCCCCTCTACTGTGTTTTAGGCAGCCCCCAAATCTAAGAAGCATCATTGTCAGAAGTTCCCTGTCCTCCCCAACAGCGGCAGGAACCTCTCCTTGCAACCAGAAGAAATGCAAAACTTGTCCATTTATAATGACCACGGACAAGATAAAGATCCCCAACTCCCATCGGGACTACAAGATACCAGGTACTTTCAGCTGCATCACATCTAATGTGGTGTACCTAATTATATGTACTAAATGTCCAACTGGGGGTCTGTATGTGGGGGAGACCGGGCAAAAACTGAGAACAAGGATGAATTCTCATCGCCACACAATAAGAGAAAAAAGAATGGATCTACCTGTGGCAAAACATTTTTGCTCCCCTGATCATAGCTTGCTAGATATGAAAATACTTGTACTCAGAGGCAATTTCACATCTCTGAGACAAAGAAGAATTTACGAATACAAATTGATGGTGACCTTTGACACTCTTAATGCTGGAATGAACCTATCACATGGATTTATGGCCTACTACATCAATTAAGGAATTTACTTCAAATACCCTGTGAAAACATCACAAAACATTACCAGACCCCAATCAGAGGGTAATAAAACTTTCACACTCCTTATCTATGAACTGTTCCAATATTTATGCTCATCCCTCTGCCATAATGACTATTCTGCTTCACGTCACTTGTCCTACCTATTGCATTTTTTCTGTGCTATTTTGTGTATAAATATGTGATTCTTCAGATGTTGTATTAGTCTATGCCTGATGAAGAGACCTGAGTAGTCTCGAAAGCTTGCAATTTGTTACCATCTTTTCAGTTAGCCATTAAAAGGTATCAACCACTGAGGACCCTCAACTCTAAATATTTTTCTATCTACTGGCTAACACGGTACAAAGATATACATCTTTACTGTACGTTGATCCTAGACGCCTCATCACACCCTGAGAGATAACTACACCCAAAGGCAGAAAGATGAAAGCTATCTTCCCCGGAGCAGATCCCCAAAGAAAATAGGAAGCCCCCAAACATATAATGGCGGTTATGCTATGGAAATTTAATTAGGATAAATCTATCCTGAAGTGTTTGCTGGAGCCGTTCCCAATTCTCTATTAAATGTCTTTTTGAGCGCTCAGAACGAAATGAGGACTGTCCACAACGGAAGTGTCAGTATAACAGTTCGTCAAGACTCCTCATTTATTATTCATTCAAGGTTTTATACGTTTACAAAAAGGGGCTGGTTAGTCAATTAACATACAATTAAAAGCTGCTAGATTATTGGCTGTTCTAGTGTAAGTATGATAATTATGAATAAAGGGGCTGAAGTTGCAGATTTATTGTTTACTGCTCTTTGCCCCAGCATTCTTGCATGACTAGTAAAGAAAACAATATATATCTATTAAAACTCTCTGTACTTGTTCCTTATGAAGGACAGGGTCGTTTAAAACGACTGATTATAGCTGGCATCAGCTTTTGCATAGATATGTGTGAGCACAGGATTTTTAGCAAGTGAGATCTATCTAACTGTGAATGCATATATATGAATATACTTTGAATATATGGAATACATATATATTTCCATGACAGTCCCCCCTTAGATACCACTTGCCCTAAAAACCTGCTCCTGTCCCAAAGCGCTGCAACTCTTTTGTGCTGCCGGCGGGTTGAGAATATGCCTAGTGCATGTCTCCCCCACCGAATACAGACTTTTCGCAAATGGGCGGTCAGGAGGACTGTCCCTGTCGGGGGTTTATGTGTTTGCAATCATAGTCTCTTTATTTAACTGCATGTTCAGAAAAAAAATGTGTGTATTCTTTATCAGGTAGGTCATCTGTCTGGTCAGTCAGAGCATCCACGACATCCTTCATGGCTTAGGTGTCTCTCCTGGTACGGGAGCTTCCTTGCAATGCGATACGTGGATCCAAACAGGCTTTCCTTCTAGTTACACAGAGGTTGGTGTCATCTGGGGCTCTTGGACAGGACCATCAAATCTGGCAGTGAAGAGAAAAACTCGAGAATGGACATTAGTTTTTGACCAATTCAATTACATAAGCAAACAAGATATCATTTTGCATATTCTGCTGCTGAGGGAAGAATGCACCTAACTTGGGACTAGACCCAAACAAAATTTCGTATGGTGACAGCTTTTCTGGGTCTCTGGGAGTGTGCCTTACGCTAAACAGTGCAATTGGGAGTGTGTCATGCCATGGTTTGCGTGTCTCTTGGGCAATTTTTTAACATCCTATTCTTAAGTGTTCCGTTCAGTTTTTCTACCTTCCTGCTGCTCTGGGGGTGGTAAGGAGTGTGTAGGCCTAAATCTGACCCTACTGCTAACCAGATCTCTTGTGTCAGATTTGCTGTGAATGCGGGTCCCTGATCACTCTCTATCACTTCTGGAACCCCGTATCTGCACACTATTTTCTGAAAGTAGCTTCTTTGCAGCAGTCTTTGCTGACTTGGAAGGCTTCTGTCCATCTTGAAAATACTTTGACCACAATGGCGTATTTGAATCCTTCACTTGGCGATATCTGGATGTGGTCTATCTGGATCCTCTGAAGCTGGTAGAGTGGTCTTGCCAGATGAGGTGGGGGGGACTTTCTTCCACACGTCCAGGCTTGCATTTGCCGCAGGTCAGACCAGTAAACACCAATCAGATCATTCATCTGTGTCTTTGATATGTGGGTGTGGGTCCATGTGCCCATTGGACCACCATAGGGTGCATACATTGTGGTAGGCAGAGTTTGAAGTCCATTATTGATAGCCTTCCTTCTTCACGTGTTGCTTTTATCGCATTCAGCTCTTCTCCTTTTGGAGCTTGGTCTTGCAACTTCTTGAGCAGATCCCAGGACGTCTTTTTGTCAGGTTTCTTGTCTTCAGTCGTCATGTAGTAGCCGTCCGGCTCTACGACCTCTCCCACTTCTCCATGCTGTCTTCCTTTGGCCGCTTCTTTGGCTGCCATGTCCGCCATGTTGTTGCCTCACGCCTCTTCTGTTCTCAGTATTTCATGCACTTTGATTTTTCAAATTGCCACCATTTTGGAAGTTGGAGTACTCCCAGCAGGTCCCTGAAGGCTCCATGATGCTTCACGGTTGTCCCGTTTGCTGTGATGAAGTCCCTTGTAGCCCAGATGGGCCCAAAGTCGTGTGCTATGCCATGCGAGTACCTGTAGTCAGTGTAGATGTTTGCAGTCTTGCCTTCTGCCATCTGGATCAGTTCTGCTTCCTGGGCTGACAGGCTAGGTGACAGACTTCTGGACCACAGGATTTCTTGATTGCTGGTCACTGCACTTCCTGTGTGGAAACTTCTTCATCATCTGCAAATCTGGAGCCATTCTGTAATTCTGTAAATTTTGTTCTGGAAAGTCCATATTGTATCCCCCCTTGGGAGTGGGAGTAGAGTAGCCGGGATGAGGACTATAGGTCTGGAGACGGTGACATTATGAGACAAAGGCGATAGAGGCGCCACAAAGATGCCTGGCGGTGGGGAGATTATTGTTGGTTGAGCTTGATTGAAGATTGCCAAGATGTCGTGTGGAGTGAGAGTTTCCAGTGGCTGTCCAAGAGTGATGTCAGCAACCTTGTCCAGGAAGGTGTGTGCTGCAGATACTGCCATCAGGCAGGAGGGTGCTCCTCTTGCAACTGGATCCAAGCGGGCTGAGAGGCAGCCTTAAAGTCTCTTTTCCCCCGTGAATCCATATCAGGACTCCAGTAGCATGACCTTCTTTCTTCCATCAGGTAGACGGAAAGACTTCTCGTAGTCAGGTAGGCCTGGTATTGGCGCTGAGACTGTGGAGTTCTTCCAATCTCCTGAATGGGTTGAAGGCTGCGTCTGATACAAGGAGCGGTGTTGCGTTGATGCAAGCGCACAGAGGCTGCATTAGGACTGAGGCATCAGGGATCCAGGTTCTGCAATACGACACTAGACCAGGGAAGGCCTGCAGCATTCTTGGAGTTGTTGGGGGAGCCATCTTCTCCACAGTGGTCTTCCAGTCTTTTGACATGTGTTTCGTCTGGTGGGCAATGCAGTGTCCCAGGGATGTAACTTGCTTCTGACATCACTGGACTTTGTTCTTCCAGACCTTGCATTGCTGTTCTTCCAGGTAGAGTAGGAGAGACAAGGAATGGACTGTGCAGGTATCGATGTCAACCACACAAAAGAGAAGGTCATCCACGTGTTGTAGAAGAGTGACTCTTGCATATTCTGCTATCCAGTTGACGAGGATGAAGGACATTGTCTTGGTGAAACTTGAAGGGCTTGTTCTGAGCACCTTGAGGCAACACTGTCCATATGCACTGCACTGGTGCGTGAAGGCAGGCCTCCAGGTGGAGGGGAAATACTGAAGAAGGCACTGGCCAGGTTGATCACCGTGAATACCTTTGCGGTGACTGGGACTCTTGAGAGCAGAGTGTGACGGTTCAGCACTGTTGGGGTTTCAAATACCGTAGCCTCTTTCACGGCCTCCAGGCCTTGCACCATTCTGAACTCAGTGGGGTTTACAGTCTTTTTCTTCACTGTGGAAAGCTGGGATTGATTCCGATGGGCGAGGCAGCCCAGTTTTGCCTTGTCCTTCACTATGCGGCAGGGGACTCCCATCTCCCGGCACAGAGCTGGCGGGAAAACAAGCCGCCTACTAGGATCCACATCATGAGAGATGACGACCAGCTGGCTTTCTTGTTCTCCACCAAGGCAGTCACTGTGTTAGCACCTGCTCTGGTCACAGGGGTCTTCTTGTTGGGACGTCTCCTTCACCGGCTGCTTTTTTCTCAGCACGGGCCATCAGTAGTTTCTTTTTCTCCAGCTCCGTCTCAGGTCAGTATTTGTGCACAAGTTTGAAGAGCTGAGTGGCCTTTTGCCGGTCTAGGCTCTGGGTGAACTGGTTGATTGCAGGGGGCACCTCCTGGTGCTTGCAAAAGATGAACCTCTGGCGTTGGAACCGGATGAGGTGTTGCCATTCCATGAAGCGAGTAGGGTCCTTCTTGAGTTGAATATCCTGGCCAATGTCAAAGTTCTCAGGCCGTCTTCTTAGGCGAGTTCACTTGGACCTTCAGTTGGTCAGAGACAGCTTGACTCTGGGTGATGGAGTGACTTTTCTGGTACTATGTCCAGCACCTCCTGTGATAGGTCTGCAGTGTGGTTGTTCCTGTTTCTTCTTGGGTCAGGGGTGAAGAAAGTGTCATGGTCCCATCTTCCTGGAACACTCTGGTCGCTTTCAGCTTCTGCAGTAAGTCCACTCCCAATAGGTTGAGGGTGCAGGTCTTTGACACAACAAACTGGGACATGATGGAGTGTTCTGGCTGAGTCCACACGCTCAGGGGCTTCATAATCTGGAAATGTCTGACTTGACCATCAATTCCCATGCAGGACGCAGAAGATTCTGATAGATAGGTGAGGTTGCAGAGTTCCACAAGAAAAGATCTGACTACGCCATCCACTCTCAGGATATTGGTCCCACTGGTGGGGTTCCCTGTGGACTTGGTGTGCTCCTGTCCTATGGACGGGGTTCTTCACTGTTTTCTGTGTTTCTTCTTCTTCTGGGCGAAGTCAGTGTTCTGCACCGGTTCCGGAAATGACCAAACTCGCCACAGTTGTAACACTGGACATCCCTTTTGTCCCGGCGGGACTCAATCCTTTTTGCTACTGCGAGCAGGGTATCCATTGCTATTGACGTGTACTCAGGCCTGGCTACTACCAGTGGTTTCCTGATTGGTTCTCTCAGTCCATGCACAAAAGCCTGTGCCAACATCCATCTGTGTGTCTGATCATGGGTAATGAGGCCCAAATCTTGAAACACTTGCATCACTCTGTCATAGGAACTTCTCCACAGACTCTGTCTTGTCTTGACTCATGTCATGTAGGCTGAGAGTTTGTCCTGTCAGTCTGCTTTTGGCCCATTCTCTGAGTTGTTCAATTAGCTTTGGTCCTGTCTCCCAGGCATATGCATCTATCTCTGTTGGAAGCTTGAAGTGTTCTCTCATAATTGGCCAGAATGCATCCCCTGCTTTTATTTCCATTACGGTCCAGAGATCAATCCAGGCTGCTGCATACATTCGCTGGATCTGCTGCATTTTTTGGCAAAATGGCATGGGGTGTATCCCTGGGTCTGGCAGCATACTGATTACCTGGCTTGGGATGAAGGGCTCATAGGATGGTGCCTCTACCTGTCCCTGCTCTCTTGGTGTTTGTGGGTTTTCTTCCCTAGTATTGGGCAGCATGTGTGACGTTGCATCTTCATCTTCATCAGATAAGAAGTGACATGGTGTACTTGGTGCATACACTGGGTGAGATTTGGGCTTAAAAGTTGTCTTGCTGCATGGGGATTTCCCACTTCCTTGCTGAGGCTGCGGTGGATCAGTGTCATGGTTCCATGCTGGCAGCCCTGCTCGGCACTGAGGTTCCTCATTTGTGTCTGTATTATACTTCCCCCCCTGTGAAGCCATGGCTGTGGGCTCTGCTAGTTGTTGTGTCTGGGGCTACATGCAGCGTTTTGTGTAGGGAGATTTGCACTTTCTTCTCCTGATATAATGACTGGCAATGTTTGTACTGTGCTTGGGATAGACAGGGTGCCCTGTGCTGGAGGCACTGAATACAGGGACACCACATTGCTTTGATTGGGCGTTGACCCAATTGATAACGAAGTAGAAAAAAAAAGAGGAAAAGAAGGGAGGTGTGAGGGAGAAGCGAGAGAAAGAGGAGGGAGAGAGATGAGGGAGAGAGGTGGAGGGGAGGGTGAAGAGTGGAAGGGGAAAAGGAGAGAAAGATGGAGGAGAGAGAGAGGAGAAAGATGGAGGGGGAGAAGTAGAAGAAGATGAAGAAGAAGATTTGAGATTTGGAGAGGAAGAGATAGAGGAAGAGGAAGAAAATGGATGTGTCAGAGATGTGAGGGAGGGGAAAGAAGGAATGATAGGGAAAAAAGGATAGAGAGGGATGGCAGCGAGGAAAGAGGAGAAAAGTCTGAAGAAGAAGGAGACAGGGACTGAAAGAAGAAAAAGGAGAGGGTGTCCCCCCTGTGGCTCTTGAGAGGGGATCGTTGAAACAAAAATGCCTTCTCCCTGTGGAGAGAGGCGGGGAGCGTTTTTCCCTGTACAAGGCTTCTTATTCAATGAGAGCAGCCTACACCTGTCCCGTGTCTCCACATGATGGACATGTGATGTGTGTGACTCTGAATTCTGCTCTTGTGACATGTCAGTGATCATTTTCTCACAGACGATTTAACACCTTTTCAATCTTATTCACATAAAAAAAATCACTTCCTGGTCCGTTCAAATTAACTTGCTGTACCTTCTACATGATGCACCACTGCTCTTTTATAGCAGATGGTAATCTATTAACAAACTTTCCCGTTACCTTTCAAACAAAAAACAAGAAGAAAACATTTCATTATGCAGCGTAAAGGCTGCCTGTCCATTTGCTTCTCACGTACTCTGACCTTCTATTCACATGCCTAGCCCTTCGATTCTCACGTACTGTGTCTATTCCAAAAACCTATTCAACAAAGGTGATTAAAAATCTGAAAACTGCTGCATTCTGGTTCTGTGTGTCTTCGCTGAATGCCTGATGGGAGGGGTGAGTCAAGCCGCTGCGCAGCTGTTATTCTCCCTCAGACTGCAGTTTCCTTATCTGTGCTTCTGACCTTGGTCTAAAGCAAGCTAGTAGAAAAAAAATGGTTGGAGAATAAAACTCTAAAATAAATTGCTTAGAAAAACCTCTCCAAAATTATTTAAAAATGTATTTAAAAGAAAAACTTTAAAAACAAAAGTTAGATTTAGTAAAAAAAAAAAAAAAAACTCTCGGAAAAAAGATTGACCAAAAAGGGGAGGGAAAAAAAACGTATTAATCATAAAACTCTGAAAAAACACAACCCTTGTTACTAAAACAGCTAATTAAAAACAGAAAAGAGGTGGAAAAACTCATGTAAAATGATAAAAACAAAAAGAAAAAATACTTTTCGTTGGTGCTGCTCCCCCTTCTGGAGAAAAAAAAAAATAATCTCACTGCTGCCAGCACTTCCCCCCTCCCTTATATCTCTGCTTGCTGCCTCTACAGGCACTGAAATCACATATTAAAAAAAAGATTATCCCTCAGAATAGCAAAAAAAAAATGAATTTTCACGCTACAGCCTGTAACTAAAAAACTAGCTTAGAAAAATCAAAACCAGGAAACAGATGTGACAACCTGATTAGCAGAGGAGGGGGGTCAAAGGGGTTTCTCGCTGCTGCAGCCAGCAGTGAATGAGATAGTGACAGAGCGCACGCTGCTCTGAATGAGAATTAAAGCGACAGTACCTGATACAGACAGTGACACGTACAATGAGACAGACACCCGGGAGAATACGAATCCCTCTTTTGATGATCTGTGACACATACAAGCTGCTCTGGTAACTGATAACTCACCAATTGCACTGAGCATGGCGATGCTCAAGGTCTACCACTTTCTGAAAACCGTACGCCCTGGCCGGTGCGCCGGTCACAGTAATCTGTAATAGCCTTAATCAAAATTCTCACCATCCACGTCTGATTTGACTGGGATGACCTCCCCCCTTGCGTGGACGATTACTGTGAGAACTTATCCAAACAAAGCTCCTGCCCCTCACACCTGGATTGATCTGGGATGACCTCCCTCCTGTGTGTGAAAGATTACTGCAGAAACTTAACCGATTCAAAGCCCTCGCCCCTCACACCTGGCTTGATCTGGGATGACCTCCCACCGATGTGTGAAGGATTCCTGTGGGACTTATCCAAATCAAAGCTTCCGCCCCTCACACCTGCATTTTTTGGGATGACCTCCCACCTATGTGTGAAGGATTTCTACGGGAACTTATCCAGCAATTTTTTTTTTGCTATACAGCTCCCAGAAATCAGCAAGCAAAAACACAGTCACCGTTCCAACTTTCTCCCGGTTGACACAAAACATGAAACATACACAGAACAGCAGCAAACAACTCAGCTTATATCCCAGGGCTTTTGGATAAGGGTATGGACTTTTTACACAACCTGGGAATGCGGTGATGACCACGTCCGACCGGCTAGAAGTGTAGGCTAGGACTAGGCACAGGGAACATTCAGGTAAGATGGCAGAGTTTTCTTACCTTACTTATGGAGCTGCAGTCTCCGTCCCGTGTGCCAAGGCCAGGGCCAACACCCCCGTCTCTCCGGTCGGCCGGGTCCTCGTGCGTTTCGTCCAATGCCCCACGTTGGGCGCCAACTGTTATGGAAATTTAATTAGGATAAATCTATCCTGAAGTGTTTGCTGGAGCCGTTCCCAATTCTCTATTAAATGTCTTTTTGAGTGCTCAGAACGAAATGAGGACTGTCCACAACGGAAGTGTCAGTATAACAGTTCGTCAAGACTCCTCATTTATTATTCATTCAAGGTTTTATACGTTTACAAAAAGGGGCTGGTTAGTCAATTAACATACAATTAAAAGCTGCTAGATTATTGGCTGTTCTAGTGTAAGTATGATAATTATGATAAAAGGGGCTGAAGTTGCAGATTTATTGTTTACTGTTCTTTGCCCCAGCATTCTTGCATGACTAGTAAAGAAAACAATATATATCTATTAAAACTCTCCGTACTTGTTCCTTATGAAGGCCAGGGTCGTTTAAAACGACTGATTATAGCTGGCATCAGCTTTTGCATAGATATGTGTGAGCACAGGATTTTTAGCAAGTGAGATCTATCTAACTGTGAATGCATATATATGAATATACTTTGAATATATGGAATACATATATATTTCCATGACAGTTAGACAAGATGAAAATACAAACATAGGCAGAAAATAGACTGAGCAAACGCTGGGGTCACAAGCTGACTAAATAGGATAGGACAGGAGAGATTACTTTCTGCAACCCAGAAAACCCTACAAAAATCCAACAATTCTGATTACAAAAATACTGAGATCACACGATCTCGCCTCCCACTAAATCAGATCTCAGTGTGAACAAAAACCAAGCCGCAGCCGCTGAAAAAACAGGAAAAAGCAAATGAGCAAATAACAGTGGCTGCAGAAAAACTGTGAGGAGCTCAGGCCCCAGGAGGGGACCTGGCTGACCTCCACAAAAGTGCAGAAAACTATGCAAAAAGCAAGCCAAAAAGAAAAGCAAAAAATATCTTATCTGAAAGCAGGAGATGCAGGCAGGACTCCAGCAAACTTCCAAATGAACCAGGAACCTCAATTGAGACAAGAACAATTGATCACCGGCAACCATCTCAGCTTATATCCAGGGCTTTTGGATAAGGGTATGGACTTTTTACACAACCTGGGAATGCGGTGATGACCACGTCCGACCGGCTAGAAGTGTAGGCTAGGACTAGGCACAGGGAACATTCAGGTAAGATGGCAGAGTTTTCTTACCTTACTTATGGAGCTGCAGTCTCCGTCCCGTGTGCCAAGGCCAGGGCCAACACCCCCGTCTCTCCAGTCGGCCGGGTCCTCGTGCGTTTCGTCCAATGCCCCACGTTGGGCGCCAACTGTTATGGAAATTTAATTAGGATAAATCTATCCTGAAGTGTTTGCTGGAGCCGTTCCCAATTCTCTATTAAATGTCTTTTTGAGCGCTCAGAACGAAATGAGGACTGTCCACAACGGAAGTGTCAGTATAACAGTTCGTCAAGACTCCTCATTTATTATTCATTCAAGGTTTTATACGTTTACAAAAAGGGGCTGGTTAGTCAATTAACATACAATTAAAAGCTGCTAGATTATTGGCTGTTCTAGTGTAAGTATGATAATTATGATAAAAGGGGCTGAAGTTGCAGATTTATTGTTTACTGTTCTTTGCCCCAGCATTCTTGCATGACTAGTAAAGAAAACAATATATATCTATTAAAACTCTCCGTACTTGTTCCTTATGAAGGCCAGGGTCGTTTAAAACGACTGATTATAGCTGGCATCAGCTTTTGCATAGATATGTGTGAGCACAGGATTTTTAGCAAGTGAGATCTATCTAACTGTGAATGCATATATATGAATATACTTTGAATATATGGAATACATATATATTTCCATGACAGTTAGACAAGATGAAAATACAAACATAGGCAGAAAATAGACTGAGCAAACGCTGGGGCCACAAGCTGACTAAATAGGATAGGACAGGAGAGATTACTTTCTGCAACCCAGAAAACCCTACAAAAATCCAACAATTCTGATTACAAAAATACTGAGATCACACGATCTCGCCTCCCACTAAATCAGATCTCAGTGTGAACAAAAACCAAGCCGCAGCCGCTGAAAAAACAGGAAAAAGCAAATGAGCAAATAACAGTGGCTGCAGAAAAACTGTGAGGAGCTCAGGCCCCAAGAGGGGACCTGGCTGACCTCCACAAAAGTGCAGAAAACTATGCAAAAAGCAAGCCAAAAAGAAAAGCAAAAAATATCTTATCTGAAAGCAGGAGATGCAGGCAGGACTCCAGCAAACTTCCAAATGAACCAGGAACCTCAATTGAGACAAGAACAATTGATCACCGGCAACCATCATGGGAGGGAACTCCCTTATATCAGACCAGTCCGTGATTCCAGATTGCCACTCCTCGCTGAAAGGTTAGTCCTATCTGTAACCACCAGAGGAGCCTCTGCTCAGAAACCATCTCTAGCACATTCATAACACCCGTGCTTAATGCGAATAAGATTATACGCCCCCACTGAGGTCAAGCTTGGTAAACCAACTAGCACTTTTCACTCTGGAAAATAGGTCAGAAATCAAGGGTAACGGATATTGATATTTAACAGTGATTTTATTCAGGAGGCGTTAGTTAATACACGGCCTCAATGAACCATCCTTTTTGGCCACAAAGAAAAAACGGCGCCGAAGGGTGAAGAGGATGGTCTGATATGACCCTTCTCCAACGACTCCTTAATATAAGATCGCATAGCATCGTGTTCAGGTACAGATAATTAAAAAGGCGACCTTTAGGAAATTTACCACAAGGCACTAACTCAATAGCGCAATCATAGCTCCTGTGAGGAGGTAAGGATGCAGACTTGCTCTCGCTAAACACATCAGAAAATTCTGTCAAAAAGTCAGGGACATCCTGAGACTGGGGAGAGGCAGAAAAAACAGGAGTGTCAGTATTAACACATTGGCAGCCCCAACTGGTCACAGACACAGATTTCCAATCTAAAAGAGGATTATGAGTCTGTAACCAAGGGAAACCCAGTACAATAATGTCATGCAGATTATGCAATACCAGAAATTTGCAACTCTCCTGATGATCTGGTTCAACCCTCATTATCACCTGAGTAGGAAACTGGGGTTTATTCTCCACCAAAGGGGTACAATCAATGCCCAGCAAAGGAATAGACTTCCGCAGGGGTATCATAGGAAACTCACAACGTTTGGCAAAGTCAAAATCCATCAGGTTAATAGCTGCTCCTGAATCAACAAAAGCCTGAGCTGAAAATGTGGACAGGGAGCAAATCAGGGTAACAGTCAATAGAAATTTAGTCTGAACACTACCCAAGACAACTGAGCGCGCAAAACGTCTTCCCCGCTTTGGGCAGACGGAAATAGCATGAGAAGCGTCACCACAGTAGAAACATAATCCATTGCACTTGCGAAACTCATGACGCTGTGCCCCAGAAGTCACTCCATCACACTGCATGGGCTCAGGAGCTGGTTCACAAGGCAACACTACCTCAAGCATACCTCTGCGCTCACGCAAACGTCTCAATTTGAATAGCCAAAGACATAGAATCATTGAGTCCAGAGGGAACATGGAATCCCACCATAACGTCCTTTACATTTTCTGACAGACCCTTCCGAAAAAGGGCTGCCAAAGCATCATCATTCCATTTGGTCAGGACTACCCACTTTCGGAATTTCTGACAGTACAGCTCAGCGTCTTCACAACCCTGATTTAATGCCAACAAGGTCTTTTCAGCTTGATCAGTGACATTAGGTTCATCGTACAATAACCCCAGAGCCTGAAAAAATACATCAACATCATTCAAAACAGGATCCTCAGGTGTCAGGGAAAAAGCCCAATCCTGAGGGTCGCCGCGCAGCAGAGAGATGACAATTTGAACCTGCTGTGCTGCGTTCCCTGAGGACTTAGGCTTCAAGGCAAAAAACAACTTACAGTTATCTTTGAAAATCAGAAATTTAGACCGATCCCCCAAAAATAAATCTAGTATGGGGATCCTAGGTTCCACAACCGGCAACCTAGCAACATAGGTAGCAATACTCTGAATCTCAGAGGCAAACCGCTCCACATGGCCAGACAACTGTGCAAACTCCATAGAGGAAAAAAAAAATTCCTCAGCACCCAGAGAAAAGAGGAAAAAAATGCAACAAACAGAAAAAAAAAAATTCTGACAACTCCCTTTTTTCTTTTTCCTTTTTTACTATTTTTCCCTTCTGTTGAGTACCATATAATTTTCAGTTTGGCCGGTAATACTGTTATGTTTCGGTAACTGAGGAGAAATAGCAAAAATAGCCAAAGTAGCAATACACCAGAGAGGCTGGAAACTTTTGGGTTGCAGGGTCCTAAACTAACCGCAACATTAGAAGTAGCCGTGGAGCGTACCCACGGTGATCCTAGACGCCTCGTCACAGCCGGAGAGATATCTACACCTAAAGGCAGAAAGATGAAAGCTAACTGCCCCGTAGCAGAACCCCCAAAGAAATAGGAAGCCCCCAAACATGTAATGGCGGTTAGACAAGAAGAAAATACGAACACAGACAGAAAATAGAATGAGCAAACGCTGGGGCCCAATACTGTCTAGATAGAAAAGTATAGGAAAGAATTCTGACTGCAACCCAAAAAACCCTGACAAAAATACCAACACTTCTGATTAACAAAAAAACCTGAGATCACACGACCTCTACCACCTAAATCAGATCTCTGGTGTAACACACAGCAATTCAGCAAATAAAAAGTGACACTGGAACAGAGCAAAAGTGCAAACACAACTGCAGCGCCAGGCCCCAAAAGGGGACCAGGCTGAAGTCTACTGCAAGGCAGCAAACCAGCAAGGAAAATCCAACCAGAGGAAAAAAAACAGCAAATCACTTATCTGAATGAAAGCAGGAATGCAAGCTGAGCTCCAAGCAAGACCTGAAGAACAATTGATTACCGGCAAGGCTGCTGGGAGTTCAGGTCACTTATATCAGACCATTCGGACCCAGCTGAAACACATTCAGCAATTGGTTCATTACCCTCAGCAACCACCGGAGGGAGCCCCAGCTCCGAAGTCGCCTCCAACGTATTCACAACACTCCCCCCACCAACCCTCTCTCACACACACACACAAAGCATCGCACCACATACACACACCAGGCACAGAGACACAGCACCGCTCACCTCCCCACAGCAGCAGCACATCACGGCAGCCTGTTCCTCGCCTGCTGCTTTCTGTCTGAGACCCAGTGCTGGATGATGACGTCATCCAGCTGGGCTCTCTCAGACAGGAAGAGCCGTGCAGGAAGCCAGGATGTGCTGCTGCGCTTTGAGTATTTGTGTGTGTCTCTCTCTGTATGTGTGTGAGTGTGGGTGCGGTGGTGGGACTTTACATGCGGACATTGTTAGCTGCAGCCTGCGGCTAACACTGCCCGCTATTAAAGAGAAATGGTTTTCACACCTCTCCACGCCCATAGGGGTGTGGGGAAGTGTGAATATTCATTTAGCTTCAGCAGCGGGACACAATCCTGTCTCCAGCTGCTGCTATGCAGGCACAGGGAGGGCCCCCTTGACTCAGGGCCCCCATAGCCACTTGCTGGGGCCCCTGGAGCAGTGGGGGCCCTTGGAGCAGTGGGGGCCCTAGGCAGCTGCTGGCCAGTATGCAAGCAGGTGTCAGTGCCTGGGCCCACCAGAGAATCCTCCGGTTCTCCGGTGGGCCAATCCGAGCCTGAGTACAGAGTATACCTGCCCGTGAAGAGAAAACCCAAACAACTATATCATGTAAATCTGCTAAAAGCATCGAAAGACTGGGAATGTATGATTACGGATGCGACCTCCGACACCAGCCCGGCGGGAGGCTGAGAGAGGTAAAGATAAGTGACATTTTCTCTAAAGAGCAGCGACGGAAGGCTCGGAAATTAGTGCAGCAGAATATGGACGTATCTTCAGAACTACCCGGCCATACATCTGTAATGCAACATGACATTGTCACCGAGCCTCCGGTAAGGATGTGAATGAAACCGTACTGTGTACTGGGAGCCCGGGGGCAAGCCATCACGGCTGAGGAGTTATTGAAGAGTGCATGAAGGAGTGGGCTAGCCCCATTGTACAGATTCCGAAGTTGAATGGATGGTTACGATTTTGTAACAATGTCCAAAAATTGACCTCTATCCAGTGGTCTAGGTGGACAGCCTGATTGAGAAACTGGGGCAGACCCAGTAATTCATATTGCTCGATCTGACCAAGTGTTACTGGCAGGTGCCTCTGACCATGTCAGTGAAAGAAAAGACCTACGTCATAACACCGAAGGGTCTCTATCACTGTCATCTTGCCCTTTGGGTTACATGGGCCTTGGCCACGTTCAAAAGGCTGATGAACATAGTGTTAGGGCCCCATCACAAGTATGCATCAATGTATTTGGATGATATCATCTTTACTACTGACTGGCATACCCACTTGTCCCAGGTGCAAGAAGTAGTGAATTCACTCAGAGCCGTGGGCTTGATGGAGAATCCAAAAAAATCTGCAATAGGTCTCAAGGAAGCCTGGTACTTGGGGTACGTGATTGGCAGTGATGTTATCAAACCCCAAATAAACAAAATTAAGGCCATACAAAACTGGTCCCGGCCTCTTACTACAAAACAGGTAAGAGCATTCCTCGGCACCCTTGGTTATTACCAACAATTTGTACCTAATTTTGTCGGGAGATCAGCACCCTTAACCGATGTCTTAAAAGGGAAGGAAATCAGTCATGTTTCAGTGGAAGCCACAGGCGGAGGAAGCATTCAGGTCCATGAAGTTTCCTGTAGGGTGACAGGTGTTCAACTCTTCCAAGTTTGAAAAAGAGGGCGAGGTATGTGAGGCAGTGAGGGCAATCATATACGAGGGTTCTTATGTGTCCCCCTGGATACACATAGAGGCATTCTGAACCCACTGGAGAAAATTGTAATCACGGCCATGTGGGTTACAATGCAAAATAAAAGAGATCATGGATTTGGTCAAACTGTTTGACCAAGTCAGATATAAGAACACCTGACATGGGATTTATTTTTGGAGAGATCTGCAGGATGGTAGTGGTACTGTTTTCTCCTTCCATTCCAGGTCATGGGAGTGGCCCATGTCCACTAAACCCATTTAAACTTTCAGTTGAGATTTGGGTGACAGTGTTTTGTTTGCAAACAACAATGCAGGAGGTTCTATGCAGGACAGATCTGTGTGAGACTAAACTCAGGCCTGAGAAGCCGCTGTATTATACTACTGTACAGGTAATCCAGTTATCACTAATTGACATTATACACAGGAGCTCTGTATATAGTGTATAGTATATAGGTAATACAGTGATCACCAGTGACATTATACACATTGTAGCATTTTCAGGGGATATAGCTCTGAGATCGCTGTCTGGGTAGACAGAATGGCCCGGAAACAGTTCATTCAGACAGCAGTTCTGGTGAAAACTGGCCGCAACCAGCTTTATTAAAGTCCACAGGAAACAGATAAAACAAAGCATAAACAGAAAACATGGGCTTGTCTAGCCACTAATTACACATAGATCAATTGCCCTGTCTATCCGGGTCGCGGCTCTATCAGCCTGACCCAAAACAACACATATGATATATGTTACCAGTATGGAGTTTCACAGATACTCCTCCTTGTGTCTGAAGGCCCCTTCAGCGTCCAGACTTGAGAGAGATCCACTCCTATTCAGCCGCTATTCACACGGATTCGCACTGAGACTACTCCTGTGTCCGGGGTCCTTCCTGCACCCAGACTGAGATAGCTCAAACTCCTTGAGACGCTCCTTGTGCCGGGACACCTTCCTGTGTCCAGACTGAGACAGCTCCCACACTCCTGGAGACGCTCCTTGTGCCAGGACACCTTCCTGTGTCCAGACTGAGACAGCTCCCACACTCCTGGAGACGGCTTCTTGTGCCAGGACACCTTCCTGTGTCCAGGCTAAGCCTGCTCTCTCTTTCCTGAGACTGTGTTTCCAACACACCTACTTCTGGTCTCCTAATTAACACCTGAGTGATTTCAGGCCTGAGCTGCAAGTGTGTGCTGAATGTGAGGTGTAGTGACCTTTCTCTACCACTAGGTTTACAAAGCCACACATTTCCCTTATACCTAGGTGAAATGTACACCCCATTCAACACATATTCACTCACTGTCTCACATACCCCCTCCCTCTTCTCCAGACCGGAGGGCTGGTCAACCAGACCGGAGGGCTGGTCAACAATCCAACAGAGACAGTGAACTCTGGACCAGTCATGGCCCTCATCAGCTTCATCTTCACCACTGTCATAGCCAACATCAGTTTTCTCTTCATCTGAAGCATCCGCACTACCCTGTACCCTCCCAGGCCTATACTCTCTGCGGACCTCGGGTATCCTGCACGGTTTCATCTTGACCTTAGGGCCGGGCTCAGTTTCGATATAGTGCCTGGCCAGAGAAGTACGACCCGGCACATCAGGACACTTCTGCTGACTCTTCCTCAGAAATTCACGTACCTCCTGTCCCTGGTGCACTGACCATGTGTCACCAACTATCACAGAAGGTATAGGGGTTTTTTTCACTTTTCTCCAGTTCCCCTCCCTCTGCTACCATGCCTTCCTCATTTGCACTGGTTGCTTTATGGTCATCAGATGATTCACTATCACTATCTGACCCCTTTTTCTCAGCCACATCTGGCTCACTGTCAGGGCTATACACTTCATTTTCATTCACATCCTGCTCACTGTCAGGGTTATACAATTCATTTTCATTCATATCCTGCTCACTGTCAGGCTTATACAATTCATTTTCATTCACATCCTGCTCACTGTCAGGGTTATACAATTCATTTTCATTCACATCCTGATCTGGAACCTTAGTTAACATGTCATCCACAACATTAACTTCACCATCTGGTCCCTCAAGTATGTGACTATGTGACAACCCCAGCACTATACTTCTATATAGCTCAGGTACTTGGAGCTGACTCACTACCTCTCCCTGGACTTCAGTTCCCTATACAATAGGTTATTGTTCATGGCAGCATGAGGAAACCTCTCCTCAGAGCCAGGCTCCTGGGAAACCTCATTTAGAACAATCACATTTTCCTGTGTCGTCCTAAGAGTGGGGTCTCGCCACTGCTCACTCTCAAAATTGTCACAGGACACAGGTAAGTCAGGGACACTCGGTTCCTGAGAACCACCATCCTCGTCTCCCAACATCACCTGCAAAGGAATTTCATCTTTATCATGATCATCATCAGTATCATCACTATTATGATTAGCATCATTATCAATATCAGCATCATCATCATGGTCATCATCATTATCATTATCACATAATTTTAATGGCCCACTAGCATTGTGTTCCGCCCCTCGGGACTGCGCAGCCTCAATAGGAGCTTCATCACACTGTCCATCAGAAACATTTTTCCCCCAGAGATCCTTAGACCGGGGAAAGTCATTACCCAATATGACGGGTTGCACCAGGTTCTTCACTACCCCCCCTTCATATGAAACCTCCCCGAGTTTGGGGACCAAGTCCACGGCAGTCTCTGGTAGACTTTGGTGTCTCCATGGATGCACACCACACTCAGGTGCTTATCAGGGATGAAGTCCCTATCAATCAGGCTGTCACATACGGAAGTCACTGGACTCTCTGAGTCCAAGAGAGCCTGTGCTGGGAAGTCATTTACAACCACCGGGGACCCCTGTGGTCCAGTCTCTTCGGCTGAGGTGGACACACACACAGGTTCTGCGCAGAGAGAGAGGGATCTGCCAACATCACAACACATAGGCTCCCCCTCTATTGAACAGCCGGCAGCAATTTCACGACATCTCCAACACTGTCCACCACAATCACCCTCCCATATGTCCCCTACAGCTGGAACGCTCTTACCGGGAGAGTTCGCGTCCGGGAACTCTGAAGTGACGACCTCTCAGACGGCTGTACCTCAGGAGGACATGCTCGGGTGTAGCGGTTCACTATCACCTTTTCAACTCCATAATCAGGCCTGCTGACTGCAGACTCCCAACTGTATCTCCAGTCATGAACTCCCCTGGCACGGGCTGTCACCGTAACACCCAGCCGGGTACGAATCTCCGCTTTCAGCTTGGCATAGTCTTGGCTGTCCTGCTCGCTCAGGTCAGCATAGGCCACCTGGGGCACTCCAATCAGATAGGGTGCGACCATCATGGCCCACTCAGATAGGGGCAGATTCTCCTTCTCTGCCAGTTCCTCAAACTTAGTAAGATATTCCTCCACATCATCACGAGGTGTCATCTTTTTCAGGGACCGTCTTACCGCCTTCTTTACAGCGGGCAAGGCAGGTGCCTTCACAACATTACTCTTGGACGAGGTGCTGAGAGCTGCAATCTGCTCCAACAACCGGTTATTCTCCTGCTGCTGCAGGAATTGCCGCTGGTGCTGCTGCATGCGCTGCTGGTGCTGCAGGCGCTGCTGCTCCATGCTCCGCTGGGCCTGCTGCATGCGCTGCTGGTGCTGCAGGCGCTGCTGCTCCATGGTCCGCTGGGCCTGGACCAGGTACTCAACGAGCCCCTCCATACTGCCGGACTTATCTGTCTCAACCACGGCAGTCTTATGTTGCACATTAACTTGCGCCATTTGTTCAAACAGCGCCTCCATGCTGTCATCCATGCTGTCAGACTTCTCTGTCTCAACAACGGCAGTCTTCACACAAGACATACACACTCCACAGTCTTTTCCACAGAAAAATTCAGCTCTGCTGTGCAGACACTTTTTTTTTTTTTTTTTTCTTTGCAAAGTCTATTAGGGCTCCTGTCTCTTTAAGACTGCTCCAAACAGACTTTTCTCTTGCTGACACACTTTTTTTTTTTTCTCTGCTGCTATTTCAACAGACTTCACCTTTCTTGCTGTCTCTAAGCCACTGTGCTGCATGCACACTCCAGCACTAACTGTACCGGCCCCTGCGCTGCCCCAGCATTCTCCGCCAATTGTAGCATTTTCAGGGGAATAGCTCTGAGATCGCTGTCTGGGTAGACAGAATGGCCCGGAAACAGTTCATTCAGACAGCAGTTCTGGTGAAAACTGGCCGCAACCAGCTTTATTAAAGTCCACAGAAACAGATAAAACAAAGCATAAACAGAAAACATGGGCTTGTCTAGCCACTAATTACACATAGATCAATTGCCCTGTCTATCCGGGTCGCGGCTCTATCAGCCTGACCCAAAACAACACATATGATATATGTTACCAGTATGGAGTTTCACAGATACTCCTCCTTGTGTCTGAAGGCCCCTTCAGCGTCCAGACTTGAGAGAGATCCACTCCTATTCAGCCGCTATTCACACGGATTCGCACTGAGACTACTCCTGTGTCCGGGGTCCTTCCTGCACCCAGACTGAGATAGCTCAAACTCCTTGAGACGCTCCTTGTGCCGGGACACCTTCCTGTGTCCAGACTGAGACAGCTCCCACACTCCTGGAGACGCTCCTTGTGCCAGGACACCTTCCTGTGTCCAGACTGAGACAGCTCCCACACTCCTGGAGACGGCTTCTTGTGCCAGGACACCTTCCTGTGTCCAGGCTAAGCCTGCTCTCTCTTTCCTGAGACTGTGTTTCCAACACACCTACTTCTGGTCTCCTAATTAACACCTGAGTGATTTCAGGCCTGAGCTGCAAGTGTGTGCTGAATGTGAGGTGTAGTGACCTTTCTCTACCACTAGGTTTACAAAGCCACACATTTCCCTTATACCTAGGTGAAATGTACACCCCATTCAACACATATTCACTCACTGTCTCACAACAGGAACTCTGT
This sequence comes from Oophaga sylvatica, assembly GCA_033576555.1. Classification (NCBI taxonomy): domain Eukaryota; kingdom Metazoa; phylum Chordata; class Amphibia; order Anura; family Dendrobatidae; genus Oophaga; species Oophaga sylvatica. The sequence continues at coordinate 43,089 of JARQOD010002056.1, forward strand.
ATATAGTTTACAGGTAATACAGTGATCACCAGTGACATACACAGGAGCTCTGTATATAGTGTACAGGTAATACAGTGATCACCAGTGACATACACAGGAGCTCTGTATATAGTTTACAGGTAATACAGTGATCACCAGTGACATACACAGGAAATCTTGTATATAGTGTACAGGTAATAGTGATCACTAGTGACATTATACACAGGAGCTCTGTATATAGTGTATAGTATATAGGTAATACAGTGATCACCAGTGACATTATACACAGGAGCTCTTGTATATAGTGTACAGGTAATAGTGATCACCAGTGACATTATACACAGGAGCTCTGTAGATAGTGTCAGTGTACAAGTAATACAGTGATCACCAGTGACTGTCACGATAATGTAAATAGGACGAATGGTTTTCATTATTAATTCACATGCCTTTCTAGAACTTTCTGCTCCCTTCATAGCTGCATACTCATGCTTCCCTTCCCCGTCAGCAGGCTGTTCTCCCTAGCTTCTTCACTCACAGCCTGTAACACTATACTCCTCTCACTCCTTCCTCTTCCCTCCTCCCTAAGGAATGTCTTTTGTCTTTACCCTGTGCTTGCCTATATGTATGGGAGATATTAAAGAAAGCCATAACTCGACACTCGGTTATGTGAGGAATATGAAAATTACATATCTGGTACCGGCTCTTCGGAAGCGACACTACAGCGCCTTTTTCTAAGGTTTTTCTGGCACAGCAGAATCCGAGAAATGGATTCCTCCCGAACCGACAGTCCGGGTTTAGTGCCGCTAGGAAGCTAAGTCCAAGATATGATGAATGATGGTTCTGCCATTATTCTGCTAGGTTCTCCAGCTGTGTTATGATAATTATAAGTTTTGTTAATCTGGTTTCACATTAGCGTTTTTGTGCGCAGCGCATCTGTGCATGCGTTCATGCACCCCTGTTTAACATGGGGGCGCATGTTCTTGTGTTTGCGTTTTCGTGCGCATGCATTTTTTCAAAGTATACGTCTAGTCGTGCCCAACGCAATATGTTGCATTTTTGGGTCCGTCGATAGGCATAAAAAAAAAACCACATGCGTTCGCTTGTGCACAGAATGCGTCAAAACAAAGCATTACAGTCTATGGGAACACATGCGTTTTAAGCGTAAACATGTCTAGATGACTGGTTTCACATTAGCGTTTTTGTGCGCAGTGCATCTGCGTAAGCGTTCATGCGCCCCTATGTTTAACATGGGGGCGAATGGTCTTGCGTTTGCATGCATTTTTACATGCTTTCCACTTGCGCACGATGCGCTGAGCAAAACAACGCAAATGTGAAATTAACCTTAACAAATCTGTAACTCTGAGAAAAAAATAGGGCGGTGGTAACTCAACCCCCTTTAGTGATGTCACAGCCCACAAGTATAACTTACTGTCAGTCAGCCCGGCCCTCATTTGCTGACTGGGAAGCTGTTGCACCAAGACCCTCCAATGCATTTTGATGTATGGCCCCTTCCCCCCCCGCCAGCATGGTTAGCCTGGAATGAACTAAGCAACATGTGAGTGTTTCTGTTTTTAATCCTCTTTATTTAGTAATTGCTTTGTGCATACTTTACTTGTCTAAAATTGTAAAATCTTTTTATGTATAAACACTGCCTACCTTTTTGGAGTAAAATATAAATTTACTAGTTCGTCTCTATGCTCTATAACGAATTTGCACGTGCCTGAAGTGAATTACGCTACTTATTTGGGTTGGCTTCGGACCCCCTCTAATTAATTATTATTAAGAAATCCGAGCTGGTGGTGGCGAAGTGTACTTTGGGCTAGTGGGGCACCGCTGGCAGTGACGGAAGGGGTTTTATAAGCTCTTGCCTGGCTGCGTCTAGGACTAGTTATAATTCCTTCGCTGCAGCGTGCCTAATAGCCAGTGCACAACAAGTGGCCCATCCAGCGACTAATTATCCTAGGTGCAGTTCCCTGACTGACCTGAGGGTAAGGGGGGGCGCGTGAGAGCTGCGAGTTCCAAAGCGGAACCAGAAAGTGGGATATACATAAATCTCTGCAGTTCGTGATATATTGTTGGCAGCAGTGGGATAACTAGATAAAGCCCCTGCGGTAAATTGCTAGGTCAAGACTAACTTGCTGTTTTCATCACATTGTTAGCAGCGGTGGGATAACTAAGATAAGCCCCCCCTGCGCATGTGATAGCCGTGTGCGGCCAAAGTTCACCCCCCTTTCATGACAGTGACATTATACAGAGGAGCTCTGTAGTGTACAGGGAATAGAGTAATCACCAGTGACATTATGCACAGGAGCTCTTTATATAGTGTCAGTGTACAGGTAATACAGTGATCAGTGACCTACACAAGAGCTCTGTATAAAGTGTATAGTGCACAGGTATTATAGGGAGCCCCAGTGACATACACAGAAGGTCTGTATATAGTGTCTACAGGAAATACAGTGACCACCAATGCCATTATACACAGGAGCTCTGTATATAGTGTCAGTGTACAGGTAATAGTGATCACCAGGGATATTATACACAGGAGCTGTGTATATAATGTACAGGTAATAGTGACCACCAGTGACATGATACACAGGAGCTCTGTATATTGTACAGGTAATGCAATCACTGGTGACAACACACAGGAGCATTGTATATAGCGTACAGGTAATACAGTGATCACCCTTGACATTGTACACAGGAGCTCTGTATATAGTGTACAGGCAATAGAGTGATCACCAGTGACATTATACACAGGAGCTCTATGTATAGTGTACAGGTAATACAGTGATCACCGTAACATTATACATAGAAGCTCTGTATATAATGTACAGGTAATAGTGACCACCAGTGCCATTATACACAGGAGCTCTGTATACAGTGTCAATGTACAGGTAATACAATGATCACCAGTGACATTATACACAGGAGCTCTATATATAGTGTACAGGTAATACAGTGATCACCAGTGACATAATACACAGGAGCTCTGTATATAGTGTCAGTGTACAGGTAATACAGTGATCGCCAGTGACATACACAGGAGCTTTGTATAAAGTGTCAGTGTACCTGTAATACAGTGTTCACCAGTGACATTATACACAGGAGCTCTGTATATAGTAAATAGTGTACAGGTAATACAGTGACCACCAGTGACATTATATAGAGGAACTCTATATAGTGTAACGGTAATACAGTGTTCACCAGTGACATTAAACACAGGAGCTCTGTATATAGTGTACAGGTAATACCATGATGACCAGTGACATTATACACAGGAGTTTCTCTCTCTCTCTATATATATATATATATATATATATATATATATATATAGTGTAAAGGTATTATGTAACGCTGGTATTGTCTGTATTTTGTTTTCCAGCGTTACTTTGCATGTCTTTGCTTTAACCCTTTTGCTTCTTTCTCCCTAACCAGCTGGGATACTGTTGTCTGTTACCTGTATGGATGCTGCTCAGTTCCCAGCTCTGCTGCGTAGCCGTACTTGCGTGAGTGTCTCCGCTGCGTTGCATGACCACCCGCATGTGCGGTCCCTGGCCTGCTGTAGAAGCCACCCGTAGGTTGCAAAGTCCTCTGCAGTGGTGCATGACTTACTACGTGTGTGGCTGCAGCCACTGTCAGGTGTCCTTCTGTGCTGAGTTGTCTGGCTCTGCATAGGGGGCGCGGCCCACACCTGTCCTGCTTTTATGAGGATTGGGTGTGCACTAGAATTGCTGCTCCAGCCTATCGCTGTGAAGCAGCTCATATATAAAGTTCCCCAGCCCTGTGGGGCGTTGCCAGAGCTTTGCATTGAGTCTGCATTGAGTTCCTGAACCTAGCCGTGTGTGTTCAGCTCCTGCTCTGAGTGCGATCAGTTCTGGAGAGCTGATTCCCTTTGTCCTGTCTTGTGTTTCCGCCTGTTCTGGGGGCTGAGTACCCAGATCGCCCTTCCTGGAGGCTGCATATCCAGGCCTGTTCCTGTTGTATCTTGTTCCCTGAATCCCTGATCCTGGATCTATCCTGGTACCTGAATGTCTGAACTGTGTCTTGTGTTTCCGCCTGTGCTGGGGGCTGAGTACCCAGATTGCCCTTCCTAGAGGCTGCATATCCAGGCCTGTTCCTGCTGTGTCTTGTTCCCTGAATCCCTGATCCTGGATCTATCCCGGTACCTGAATGTCTGAACTGTCTTGTGTTTCCGCCTGTTCTGGGGGCTGAGTACCCAGATCGCCCTTCCTGGAGGCTGCATATCCAGGCCTGTTCCTGCTGTGTCTTGTTACCTGGATCCCTGATCCTGGATCTGTTCCTGTACCTGACTGTCTGAACTGTGTCCTCTGTGTTATGTTCCTGAAGTCCTTCTGTGTCCTGAACCCTGTGCCAATGACTGTGATTCTTTGCTATATAACCTAAGTTCATCTTGGAAGGAGGAGTCCGGTGTGTGTGCTGAGTTTCTGTTACTCTGTGCTCAGCTTCTGTGCAATTCCCGGCCAGCTCCCGTTGAGCCTGGCGGGGCTTGCACCAGACCGCTGGGGTTCCTTTTCAGGTCGCTGCCAGATGTCTGATGCCTGATGACTATGGCCTGATGTCCGATGACCACTTCCAGATGTCCGGAGCCTGCCTGATGTCCGGAGCCTGCTGATCGTTGCTAGATGTCCGGAGCCTGCCGATCGTTGCCAGATGTCCGGAGTCCGATGCCAGTGTTCTGATGTTCCTGAGTTCCAGTCCGTGTTCCTGAGTTCCAGTCCGTGTTCCTGAGTTCCAGTCCGTGTCCCTGAGTTCCAGTCCGTGTCCCTGAGTTCCAGTCCGTATGTCCCTGAGTTCCAGTCCGTGTCCCTGAGTTCCAGTCCGTGTTCCTGATGTCCTGTCCGTGTTCCTGAGTCCCTGAGATCCAATCCGTGTTCCTCACTACCTGTCCGTGTTCCTGTGTCCCTGAGTTCCATTCCGTGTTCCTGATATCCTGTCTGTGTTCCTGTGTCCCTGGGATCCAATCCGTGTTCCTGATATCCTGTCTGTGTTCCTGAGTCCCTGAGATCCAATCCGTGTTCCTGAGTTCCTGTCTGTGTTCCTGAGTCCCTGAGATCCAGTCCGTGTTCCTGATGTCCCGATGTCCTGCCGGTACCTCCGAGGTCTACCCTGTGATGACGTCTGTCCTGGGTCAGTGTCTGATGTTCTCCTGCTGAGCCTGTGCTATGCCTGAGGCCTGAGAGAGAGGCCGTCCTAGTATGCCCGTGCCAGATGACCCTGGATTGCATCAACCCGTGATGACCCCGCCATCGTCTGACGTTCGTCCTGGGCCGGTGTCTGATGTTCTCCTGCTGAGCCTGTGCTACGCCTGAGGCCTGAGAGAGAGGCCATACTAGTATGCTTGTGCCAGATGATCCTGGACTGCATCTACCCATGATGACCCCGCCATCGTCTGAAGTCTGTCTGAGGTTGGTGTCTGATGTTCTCCTGCTGAGCCTGTGCTACGCCTGAGGCCTGAGAGAGAGGCTGCCCAAGTATGCCCGTGCCAGATAACCTTGGACTGCATCTACCCGTGATGTCCTCCTGCACTCGTCTGTGATCCTGAGACGTGTACCCTTCTCTGATGTGCGGAATCGGGAGCTCGGCATTATGTTCTGTTTATGTACTGTGTGTGTCTTTAAGTAAACTTTATGTTTCTTCATACCTGAAGTTGTGCGGTGTTGTCTAGTCCTGCAGGTCGCCATCTTGCCCACATGCTCAGCTGCCACGGATCCCGGTCGCTGCCCTCCCTAGTCCGGTCAGGCCCGGGTCTCCCTCTGTGGTCCAGTGGGTCCACATTCTCTTACCATCTGGGACGCATGCCTCACGTCGTCGTGGACTGGCGGCGTGGGAGCATTGGCTAGTTAGGCAAGCTATGCCATGTCCCAACGCCCCGCAGCCGTGGGAAGCGTTACATATTACAGTGATCACCAGTGATTTAATACACAGGAGCTCTGTATATATTGTCAGTGTACAGGTTATACAGTGATCACCAGTGACATACACAGGAGCTCTGTTTATAGTGTCATTGTACAAGTAATACAGTTGTAGTGAAAATATGTATATGTATGGCCGGCAGTTAACTACAATCTGTCCTTAGGCGGCAGGTCTCACAAAGGTCATAACATATGTTATCTTGAGAAAAGGCAGTTTTCCTAGTCTCAGACCCCAGGGTGCCTTCATGGGAAGGCACAGAATTGGAACCATTTCACACCTCTGATGCCTTTTGACGGGAGACACCAAATTGCAGCCTTATAGTGTCTATTTACTATGAGAAAGAAAGGTTACACAAAGAGTGTTTAGAGTAAAAGGTGTATTCATTGGTAAAGTGGCCATGGTCCGGTCACAAACCAGGAATTAGAATATTAACATGAAAGGCTGGTCTAGAAATTTTATCTCCAGGCTAAACCTATAAATTATGCCTTCCACAAAAAAGTGGTTCACAGATTGAGGGGTAGCCAAGCTGATGTGAACCATTTCATATTCATCCCCCCTCAGGGAGCAGAATACCAGACTGCAAGGTTTAGATATTTCTGTAAGTTTTCTCCCTTTTATTTTATAACTGTTTTGCATATTTGTATGTCACTTTTTATTTACATATTTTTTATATCCTTTAATCGTAAGCACTGAACATTTCTATTAAAGCTTAAAACTTTAATAAGTCTGAACCTTGAATGCTCTAAAGAATCCATAGCTTTAGAGTGTGTGATCCTGGTGCCTGGCAGACAGTAGTACAGTACTTCCGGGACTCATTGCCCATATGTTCGGTGTACTGTATGGAACAGTGTACAAGCTCAACCCCTTGTGTGGTACATTGTACAAGCTCTGCCCCTTGTATGGTACAGTGAACAAGCTCCGCCCCTTGTATGGTACAGTGTACAAGCTCCGCCCCCTGTATGGTACAGGGTACAAGCTCCGCCCCTTGTATGATACAGTGTACTAGCTCTTCCCCTTGTGTGGAACAGTGTACAAGGTCCGTCTCTTGTGTGGTGCAGTGTATAAGCTCCGCCACTTGTATGGTACAGTGTACAAGCTCCGCCCCTTGTATGGTACAGTGTACAAGCTCCGCCCATTACTCAGTATAGTATATATGCTCTGCCTTCATCTACTGTACAACCTACAAGCTCCACAACTTGCGGTTCACACTTTCACACTGCCGCAGATCACACATCGACTCAGTTTTCACTTTATTTGTAGAAATCTCATATAAAACATTGCATTCTTGGATATCACTTCATCTCTGTGTCCGGCACCGGCTGGTGCTTCTGCTTCTTCAGTTTCTTCCTGAAAATGATAGAAAATGAGTAAGATGGGAGATGGAGTGTTACACAGCAGCTCACTGTGTGCCAGAACCTACGGTGCTATGTCAGAGGAGTCTGGACGAGGAGGACAAAATTGTCTGGATGAGTAGGAGGAGATTGGAAAAAGAGGATAAAGGAGACTTAAGAAGGACAGAGGAGTCTAGAGGAAGAGGTAGAGGTAAATGATAAAGGAGGATAGAGAAGTCTGGAGAAGGGTAATCTTATTAATATTACTTTCACTCCCTCATCTTCTTTTAATTGTGCCCTCTGGAATCCACGGTCTGCATGCAACAAGCTATCCTTCCTGCACAACTACTTTCTGAACAACTCTCTTCATCTGTTGGCCCTCACTAAAACCAGGATTCTGACACTGTCTCCCCTGCTGCCATTTCCTATGGTGGCTTACAGTTCTCCCGTTCCCCAAGACTCGCAACCAGACAATGTGGTGGAGTTGGCATACTCCTGTCTACACAATGCACTGTCCAGGTCATCCCCCCAATTCCATCACTCTCATTCCCTTCTTTTGAGGTCCACACCATCAGGCTCTTCCATCCCCTCTCCCTCAGAGTAGCGGTCATATATCGGCCCCCAGGCTCGCCCACCCAGTTCCTTGACCACTTCTCAGCCTGGCTGCCGCACTTCATGTCCTCAGAACTACCAACCCTTATCCTTGGAGACTTCAACATCCCCATTAACAGTCCTACTTCCACATCTGCATCTCAGCTTCTATCACTAACCACTTCTTTAGGCCTCTCACAGCTTTCAACCTCTGAGACACACAAGGATGGTAACACCCTTGACCTGGTCTTTGTCCGCCTCTGTTCAATCTCCCACCTAAATAACTCACCGCTTCCACTCTCTGACCACAACATTCTCTCCTTCACCCTCACAAATCCTCGACCACTCCAGCGCACTCCTACCTACCACACATTCAGAAATCTACAAGCCATTAAACCTCAGACACTTTCAGACTCCCTACACTCATCGCTGTCCCCAATCTCCTCTTTTTCTTGTCCTAATCTGGCTGTTCATCACTACAATGACACTCTTAGAAGCACCCTTGACCAAGTAGCACCGCTCACCCTCAGAACCTCCAAACACACAGTAAAACAGCCCTGGCTCACATAGCAAACTCAACTTCTTCAGCGATGCTCTAGGAGTGCTGAACACTTTGGAGAAAAACCCGCACACCAGAAGACTTCATCCACTTTAAAATCATGTTAAGAACTTATAATGCTGCCCTTCACCTCGCCAAACAGACCTACTTCACCACCCTGATCTCCTCACTAGCCAACAACCCCAAGAAACTTTTTGACACTTTTCACTCCCTCAACAGGCCAAAAGCACCAGCCCCTATCACAGACATTTGTGCTGACGACCTGGCCTCCCACTTTATAGAAAAAATAGATACTATCCGTCAGGAAATCTGCTCTCAACCACCAAGTACTGTGACTCCCATCCCTCCCTGCATTTCCCCTGGCTCACTTTCCACATTTGATCCCATCACAGAAGAAGAAGTCTCCAGACTCCTCTCTTCCTCTCGCCCGACTACATGCACTACCGACCCCATTCCCTCACATCTCCTCCAGTCTCTCTCTCCAGTTGTCACAACTCACCTAACTACAATCTTTAATCTCTCACTCTCCTCTGGCATTTTCCCATCCTCCTTCAAACACTCCATCATTACTCCATTACTAAAGAAACCCACTCTCGACCCTTCCTGTACAAACAACTACAGACTGGTCTCCAATCTCCCCTTCATCTCTAAACTTTTGGAGCGCCTAGTCTACTCCCGCCTTACCCGTTACCTCTCCACTCACTCCCTTCTAGACCCTTCCCAGTCCGGCTTCCGCCCTCTACATTTGACTGAAACTGCACTCATCAAAGTGACCAATGACCTTCTGACAGCAAAACGTAACGGCGACCACTCTCTGCTCATTCTACTCGACCTTTCTGCAGCTTTCGACACAGTTGACCACCGTCTCCTACTGTCTAGGCTCCAGTCACTAGGTATTAAGGACACTGTTCTCTCCTGGTTCTCCTCCTATCTTTCTGACTTCTCCTTCAGTGTTTCGTTCTTTGTCTCCACGTCATCTCCTCTTCCTCTCACTGTCGGTGTACCCCAGGGCTCAGTCCTTGGCCCCCTTCTCTTCTCGCTCTACACGGCCCCAATCGGGCAGACCATCAGCAGATTTGGCTTTCAGTACCATCTTTATGCTGATGACACAAAACTATACACGTCATCCCCCGACCTTACCCCCGCTGTACTACAGAACGCCACCGACTGTCCGCAGTCTCCAACATCATGTCCGCTCTCTATCTGAAACTTAACCTCTCCAAAACTGAACTTCTTCTGCTCCCGCCGTCTACTAACCTCCCTAAATCTGACATTTCCCTCTCCGTGGGTGGCACCATAATAACACCCCGGCAGCAGGCTCGCTGTCTGGGTGTTATGTTTGACACCAATCTCTCCTTCACCTCCCATATACAATCTCTTGCCCGCTCTTGCCGCCTACACCTAAAGAACATCTCTAGAATCCGCCCTTTTCTCACCATGGAAACAACAAAAACCCTCACTGTAGCATTGATCCACTCCCGCCTGGACTACTGCAACGCTCTATTACTTGGCCTCCCCATTACTCGACTATCCCTCTCCAATCCATCCTTAATGCAGCAGCCAGGGTCATCCATCTGGCTAATCGGTACTCGGACGCGTCCGCTCTTCACCAGTCCTTACACTAGCTGCCCATTCATTATAGGATCCAATTCAAAGTACTTGTTCTCACCCACAAAGCTCTCCACAGTGCAGCACCCCCCTACATCTCCTCCTTCATTTCTATCTATCGGCCTACCCATCCTCTCCACAGTGCAGCACCCCCCTACATCTCCTCCCTCATTTCTATCTATCACCTGCCCGTCCTCTCCACAGTGCAGCACCCCCCTACATCTCCTCCCTCATTTCTATCTATCACCTACCCGTCCTCTCCACAGTGCAGCACCCCCCTACATCTCCTCCCTCATTTCTATCTATCACCCTACCCGTCCTCTCCACAGTGCAACCCACCTACATCTCCTCCCTCATTTCTGTCTATCAGCCTAACCGACTGCTGCGCTCTGCAAACGACTTTCGACTAACCTCTGCACTAATCCGTACCGCCCACTCCCGACTCCAAGACTTCTCCCACGCTGCGCCAATCCTCTGGAATCCTCTACCCCAAGAAATTAGGACTATCTACAATTTGCATGGTTTCAGGCGCTCCCTCAAAACACATTTGTTCAGAGCGACCTATCACATTCACTAACCAAAGTCATTCTAGTGTAAGTGTGTGTGTGTAGCCCATTCACTATCTCCATCCATCCCTCACTCCCTCAAGATGGCTGGACCATCATTGTAAATACACCATTGTATATACACACCTGTACTTTGTATCTCCCCCACCTCATTGTAGATTGTAAGCTCTCATGAGCAGGGGCGGCTGATTTTGCTTTAATTATTGTATTGTTAACGTTGTTACTTATGACTTGTGTTTTGAAACTGTTAAACTGTAAAGCGCTGCGGAATATGTTGGCGCTATATAAATAAAGATTATTATTATTAAGGGTAGGAGGGGGACAGCATAAACTGAAGAAGGCGAAGGTTAGAGGAGTTTGCAGGAGGATGAATGCAGGAGTCTGGTGGCAGACTAAGGACAGAACAATCTGGAGGAAAAGGGGGACAGAAATTTTAGGGGTAACATGACAGTGGTGTGGGGAAACAAGGAGGACAGAAGGCTCTCGAGGAGGTGGACGATGGCTACTGGAGGAGGTGGCAGAGGAGTCTGAAGAAGGACAGTAATATCTGGAGAGAAGCAGTTTGGAGAGGGCAGTGGTTTTAGAGCGGACAGTGGAGACAGATGTGTCTGTAGTGCACAGGAGTCCCGAGTGGGAAGAGAACTCTGTAGGAAGTGTTTGGAGAAGGAACAGGAATCGGGAACCAAGGTTTGTGCAGAAGAATCTACTGAAAAGACAAAAGTCTGGATAACACTGGTGTCTAAAGGATGCACATGGGACAGATGAGTGGGAATGGAAAACAGTAAAGTCTGAGGAAGGAGCAGGACAGAGACGTATGGAGGAGGATGAGGAGCAGGACACAGGTCTGGAGAGGAATCGGAGGCTGACCCAGTCTGATAGTAGTTTACTCTGCTATCTCTGTAAAAACACATGAATGCTTATAGGAGTCCCTGCATCATCCACAGTCTGCTCGGCACCGCGCTCCTGCGCAGGCGTCCTTCTCTGCTCTGCAGTGCACAGGCGCTAGACTTCTCTGACCTTTCCCGGCGCCTGCGCACTGCAGTACATCAACAGGGCAGAGAAGTACACCTGCGCAGGAGCGCAATGCCGAGGAGACGCATCATCCACACAAAGCAAGCAGGAGGGCGGCATCACATTAAGATGAGAGGCGCCGGACCAAGAAGATTGACCGGACCGCCCCGCAGGTGAGTGTAATAAGTTCCCTTTCTTCTCTTACACGTCGGGTTGGGGCAGATACACAGCGTTATAGAACGGTGACTATAAGGCCTGAAAGGTGACCGCCGTTACGGCCAAAACTGCTGACAGCTTCCCTTTAAATCTAATACATTTTACTCTTCACATTCTGCCTCTTACATGCTTCTCACTCATTTATAAACATTTAATATGGTTTTCGCTTTTTTTCATCACTACTTGAATTTTCTGTAAAGACTCAATATTTCCAGTGTTTATTTCTCATCAGAGGTCATAAGTTCTGGGTTTTTGTTTGTCGCTTTTTGAGGATCCCGGTGGGGAAAATTGTGAGTGATCCCCTCCATGGATGAGAAGCCCCCACACATTGTGAGTGATCCCCTTCATGGATGAGAAGCCTCCACACATTGTAAGTGATCCCCTTCATGGATGAGAAGCCCCTGCACATTGTGAGTGATCCCCTCCATGGATGAGAAGCCCCTGCACATTGCGAGTGATTCCCTCCATGAATGAGAAGCCCCAACACATTGTGAGTGATCCCCTCCATGGATGAGAAGCCCCCACACATTGTGAGTGACCCCCTCCATGGATGAGAAGCCCCTGCACATTGCGAGTGATCTCCATGAATGAGAAGCCTCCACACATTGTGAGTGATCCCCTCCATGGATGAGAAGCCCCCGCACATTGTGAGTGATCCCCTCCATGGATGAGAAGCCCCCGCACATAGTGAGTGACCCCCTCTATGGATGAGAAGCTCCCACACATTGTGAGTGATCCCCTTCATGGATGAGAAGCCTCCACACATTGTGAGTGATCCCCTTCATGGATGAGAAGCCTCCACACATTGTAAGTGATCCCCTTCATGGATGAGAAGCCCCTGCACATTGTGAGTGATCCCCTCCATGGATGAGAAGCCCCTGCACATTGCGAGTGATTCCCTCCATGAATGAGAAGCCCCAACACATTGTGAGTGATCCCCTCCATGGATGAGAAGCCCCCACACATTGTGAGTGACCCCCTCCATGGATGAGAAGCCCCTGCACATTGCGAGTGATCTCCATGAATGAGAAGCCTCCACACATTGTGAGTGATCCCCTCCATGGATGAGAAGCCCCCGCACATTGTGAGTGATCCCCTCCATGGATGAGAAGCCCCCGCACATAGTGAGTGACCCCCTCTATGGATGAGAAGCTCCCACACATTGTGAGTGATCCCCTCCATGGATGAGAAGCCCCACACATTGGAGTGATTCCCTCATGATGAGAAGCCCCACACATTGTGAGTGACCCCCTTCATGGATGAGAAGCCCCCACATTGTGAGTGATCCCCTCCATGGATGAGAAGCCCCCACATTGGATGATTTCCCCTCCATGGAATGAGAAGCCCCACACATTGTGAGTGATCCCCTCCATGGATGAGAAGCCCCCACACATTGTGAGTGACCCCCTCCATGGATGAGAAGCCCCTGCACATTGCGAGTGATCCCCATGAATGAGAAGCCCCACACATTGTGAGTGATCCCCTCCATGGATGAGAAGCCCCCCACATTGTGAGTGATCCCCTCCATGGATGAGAAGCTCCCCACATGTGAGTGACCCCTTCATGGATGAGAAGCCTCCACACATTGTGAGTGATCCCCTCCATGGATGAGAAGCCCCACACATTGCGAGTGATTCCCTCCATGATGAGAAGCCCCACACATTGTGAGTGACCCCTCCATGGATGAGAAGCCCCACACATTGCGAGTGATCCCCTCCATGGATGAGAAGCCTCCACACATTGTGAATGATCCCCTCCATGGATGAGAAGCCCCTGCACATTGAGGGATCCCCTCCATGGATGAGAAGCCCCTCACATTGTGAGTGATCCCTCCATGGATGAGAAGCCCCTGCACATTGCGAGTGATCCCCTCCATGGATGAGAAGCCCCCGCACATTGTGAGTGATCCCCTCCATGGATGAGAAGCCCCACACATTGTGAGTGATCCCCTCTATGGATGAGAAGCTCCCACACATTGTGAGTGATCCCCTTCATGGATGAGAAGCCTCCACATTGTGAGTGATCCCTTCATGGATGAGAAGCCCCACACATTGTAAGTGATCCCTTCATGGATGAGAAGCCCCTGCACATTGTGAGTGATCCCCTCCATGGATGAGAAGCCCCTGCACATTGCGAGTGATTCCCTCCATGAATGAGAAGCCCCAACACATTGTGAGTGATCCCCTCCATGGATGAGAAGCCCCCACACATTGTGAGTGACCCCCTCCATGGATGAGAAGCCCCTGCACATTGCAAGTGATCTCCATGAATGAGAAGCCTCCACACATTGTGAGTGACCCCCTCCATGGATGAGAAGCCCCTGCACATTGTGAGTGATCCCCTCCATGGATGAGAAGCCCCTGCACATTGTGAGTGATCCCCTCCATGGATGAGAGGCCCCCACACATTGTGAGTGATCCCCTCCATGGGTGAGAAGCCTCCGCACATTGTGAGTGATCCCCTCCTTGGATGAGAAGCCCCCACTCGTGAGTGACCCCTCCATGGATGAGAAGCCCCCTCACATTGTGAGTGACCCCTCCATGGATGAGAAGCCCCCACACATTGTGAGTGAGCACCCACATGTTGATGCAGGCTCACTCACAATGTGTGTGAGCATCTTTTCCTTGAAGGTGGTCACTAAAGTTATGTGTGGGCTTCCTCTCCATGAAGGAGGCTCATTGATAATGTGTGAGGGCTTCTCATCCACGGAGGGGTGTCATGATTCCTCCTATCATGTCTGTTCACAGTGAATGACTGTTCGGCCATCCAATCTAGAACCAGGAGTGCTGAGCGGTCAGTATGATGATGGACAGCTCGACCATCCAATCTAGGACCGGGACGTGCTGAGCGGTCAGTATGGTGATGATAGCTCAGCCATCCAATCTAGGATCGGACGTGATGAGCGGTCACTATGGTGATGGACAGCTCGACCATCCAATCTAGGACCGAGGCGTGTTGAGCGGTCAGTATGGTGATGGATAGCTCAGCCATCCAATCTAGGATCAGGGCATGCTGAGCTGTCAGTATGGTGATGGACAGCTCAGCCATCCAATCTAGGACCGGGGTGTGCTGAGCTGTCAGTATGGTATGGACAGCTCAGCCATCCAATCTAGGACCGGGGCGTGCAGAGCGGTCAGTATGGTGATGGATAGCTCAGCCATCCAATCTAGGACCGAGGCGTGCTGTGCTGTCAGTATGGTGATGAACAGCTCAGCCATCCAATCTAGGACCGGAACATGCTGAGCTGTCAGTATGGTGATTGACAGCTCAGCCATCCAATCTAGGACCGGGTCATGCTGAGCGGTCAGTATGGTGATGGATAGCTCAGCCATCCAATCTAGGATCGGGGCGTGTTGAGCTGTCAGTATGGTGATGGACAGCTCTGCCATCCAATCTAGGACCGGGGCATGCTGAGCTGTCAGTATGGTGATGGACAGCTTAGCCATCCAATCTAGGACCAGGGAGTGCTGAGCTGTCAGTATGGTGATGGACAGCTACGCCATCCAATCTAGAACCTGGCTGTGCTGAGCTGTCAGTATGGTGATGGACAGCTCAGCCATCCAATATAGGATCGGGGCGTGCTGAGCTGTCAGTATGGTGATGGACAGATCCGCCATCCAATCTAGGACCGGGGCATGCTGAGCTGTCAGTATGGTGATGGACAGTTTAGCCATCCAATCTAGGACCAGGGAGTGCTGAGCTGTCAGTATGGTGATGGACAGCTCAGCCATCCAATCTAGGACCAGGAGTGCTAAGCTGTCAGTATGGTGATGGACAGCTACGCCATCCAATCTAGGACCGGGGTGTGCTGAGCGGTCAGTATGGTGATGGACAGCTCAGCCATCCAATCTAGGACCAGGGAGTGCTGAGCTGTCAGTATGGTGATGGACAGGTACACCATCCAATCTAGGACCGGGGCATGCTGAGCGGTCAGTATGGTGATGGACAGCTCAGCCATCCAACCTAGGACCAGGGAGTGCTGAGCTATCAGTATGGTGATGAACAGCTCAGCCATCCAATCTAGGACCGGGGCATGCTGAGCTGTCAGTATGGTGATGGACAGCTACGCCATCCAATCTAGGACCAGGGAGTGTTGAGCTGTCTCCGGTTCAGAGTAATCGCCTGGATATTTAACACCTTGCTCTCTGCCTTTGATTGCTGCCCATTGTAGGTTAGCTCATCAGGTTTGTGCTTTCTCTGTGCTCCTAGTCCTGCATTGTGATCTTTGCTGCTTGACCTTGGATTTGTTTTGACCTTGCATTTGTCCAGCCCCTTTGCCATGATTCATTACCTTCTTGGAGTTCAAACCCTGGACTGTGACCTGACTACCCTTTATCTCACCCCCTCCAGTCTTGTCTGTGAGTAATGACTAGCGTCACAGGGGGCTGACTCACCATGTGCAGGGGGGGCTTCTCATCCATGGAGGGGGATCACTATTAATGTTCAGGGGCTTCTTATCCTAACCTGGCCATGAATATAGACTAAACTTTATTCAAGAACCACTTCTCCCATCATCCAAGAGCAATGTAGGGATGAGGATTTTTTTCCCCATAATGGAGACCATGTCACAGAGGATAAGAAGAAATTAAGCGCGTCGGGGAACAAAACAGTGGCATTTTGGGTCCGTGGCCCAGAAACTTCTCAATCTAGGACCGAGGCGTGCTGTGATGTCAGTATGGTGATGGACAGCTCAGCCATCCAATCTAGGACTGGTGCGTGCTGAACGGTCAGTATAGTGATGGACAGCTCGGCCATCCAATCTAGGACTGTGGCATGCTGAGCAGTCAGTATGGTAATGGACAGCTCAGCCATCCAATCTAGGACGGGGACATGCTGAGCTGTCAGTATGGTGATGGACAGCTCAGCCATCCAATCTAGGACCGGGGCATGCTGAGCTGTCAGTATGGTGATGGACAGCTTAGCCATCCAATCTAGGACCAGGGAGTGCTGAGCTGTCAGTATGGTGATGGACAGCTACGCCATCCAATCTAGAACCTGGCTGTGCTGAGCTGTCAGTATGGTGATGGACAGCTCAGCCATCCAATCTAGGACTGGTGCGTGCTGAACGGTCAGTATAGTGATGGACAGTTCTGCCATCCAATCTAGGACTGGTGCGTGCTGAACGGTCAGTATAGTGATGGACAGCTCGGCCATCCAATCTAGGACTGTGGCATGCTGAGCAGTCAGTATGGTAATGGACAGCTCAGCCATCCAATCTAGGACCGGGACATGCTGAGCTGTCAGTATGGTGATGGACAGCTCAGCCATCCAATCTAGGACCGGGGCATGCTGAGCTGTCAGTATGGTGATGGACAGCTACGCCATCCAATCTAGGACCAGGGAGTGCTGAGCTGTCAGTATGGTGATGGACACCTCAGCCGTCCAATCGAACACTGGAGTGTGTTGAGCTGTCAGTGTCTGGAGTGACAGCTTATCCAATTACGGTCAGGGCGTTCCTAGGCTTCTTCCACATGTCTCCAGTTCAGAGTAATCACCTGGATATTTAACCACTTGCTCTCTGCCTTTGATTGCTGCCCATTGTAGGTTAGTTCATCAGGTTTGTGCTTTCTCTGTGCTCCTAGTCCTGTATTGTTGTAAGGTTCTTTGTACATGTTCTTGAAACTCAGTTTTCCGTCAGCCATTTTGCTTTCTGTCTTGCTGCAGCTATCTTGCCCTCAGTCAATATGGAGTTTTCAGCTTTCATGTTCCCGCCCTGATTCTCTTCCTCTTGCTTCTTAAGCAGCCACAGCTGAGCAATCAGTGCTTCAGAATCTAGCCTGCAGTGAACCTGTGACCTGACTCCTGGAAGCCTTGGACTATGTACTCCAGCTATTCCTACTGAGGAACTCTGAACACTTGTGGACTCTGGAACCCTGCTCTTTGAAAGATCCACGTTTGCATGGACTTACGGTAACAGAGAAGAAGATCCTGAACCTGTTGTGGAGAGTGATTGCTGAGCTTAAGTTACTCTGGCCTGCTGTGTCTCCTGCTTCTGTATCTGCAAACTGTGTGACTATTTTTGCCACTTGTATGAAGTAATACAAGACCTTCTATATCAAACCTGTGTCTCATGTATTTTCATCGCACCCAAGCACAAGACGCTATATGAACTGTACTACATACATTACAAGATTCTGAAGCCAAAACGTTAGTGTCTGCTGGGTCTGGGAAGGCTGTGTCTGCTGTAACTGTGGATATCAGACGTCCAGTTGTACTTTCTGTGATGACAGTGGTTGTGACTTCTCACAACCATTCCAGGTGAGCAATTCCCTTAAGTTTTTTTTTCTGCAGTGTTACCACAGGTAAACACTATTGTTTTTTTTTCTCTTCCCTCTTTTTGTGTCTGCTGTAACTGTGGATATCAGATGTCCGGGTGAACTTTCTGTGATGATAGTGGTTGTGACTTCTCACAACCATTCCAGGTGAGCAGTTCCCTTAATTTTTTTTTCTCTCTTTGCAGTGTTACCACAGGTAAACACTATTGTTTTTTTTTTTTTTTCTCTCCTCTCCTTCCAGTACTCCTGTCTTAAAAGATCTGGAAAATGGAGGCCCGCATAAAGGAACTTTGCGGAGTGACTGATAATATCCTTGCAGATTTACAGACTATAAAAACCCGTTTTACAAACCTACAAGACCTCACTAATCACAATTTGCAAGTGTTTGGACAGACTGCCCAGGATTTGCGAGCCAGGATTGAGGTTCTAGAGGAGCGAGTCCAGGCTCCTGCCGTAGCCCCAAGTTCTGGGATTCCCAAGTTGCCCCCTTTTCGTTTTGGCGGTGAACGTGAAAAATTCAGGGGATTTATTAACCAATGCAATCTGTTTTTTTCTGCACATGCTTCACAATTTCCCACTGAACGATCTAAAGTGCTTACTATAATTATGTTACTTACCAACAAGGCTTTGATGTGGGCAAACCCTCTGATTGAGACTGAGGATGAATGTTTGGATCATCTTGATGCTTTCATTTCAGCCATGGGGCAGGTGTTTGATGACCCCAATCGAGGTGCAACAGCTGAAGCAGCCATGTTAACTTTGCGCCAAGGTAAGCACTCGGTAGCCGAATATGCATTGGATTTCAGGAGATGGGCCCTTGATACCACCTGGGACAGTTCCGCCAAAAAATCTATTTTTCGAAAGGGGTTGTCTCCACTAATTAAGGATGAACTTGCTCGTGCCGACCCTCCCACTGCGTTAGGTGACTTTATTAACTACTGCATCAGTATTGATGCTCGCCTGACTGAACGCAGGCAAGAGAGATGGTTCGAAAGCAATCGCAGTAACCTTTTCCTACCTTCCTCCCCAGCTAAGGAACCTTTGAGTAGGATCACACGGGAACCTGAACCTGAACCCATGCAGGTAGACTCTTTACAAAGACGGGTTAGTGATGCACGCAAGGAACATCGTTTTGAGGAAAATCTATCTTTCTATTGTGGTAAGTCAGGGCACTTCATTATAAACTGCCCCAGCCGTTCTCGTAAGACTACTGCAGCACTCATTCACTGTGAGTGTTGCGAGAGGAGATCTGTCAGGTCCGAGCCTCAGGCTCCAGAGAGATCTGCAGCAACAGATCTTGATTTCTCGGACTTAAACTCCGTTACTTCTGAGGACGATGACTGTGTAAACGCTGCAATTTTTCAAGTTTCCTCAGCGGTGTCCCAGCTGAGTTGTAGGAAAAACAATTCTCATTGCTTCCTTTCCATCAAACTCTGGGTTAACTCAGTCTGGGTGTCTAGCTCTGCTATGATCGACTCAGGGGCAAGTGGGAATTTTATGAATGTCTCCTTTGCTCTGAAACAGGGATACGTTCAGTGAAGAAGGCTACTCCAGTACAGATGGAAACTGTGGATGGCTCCCTGCTGACCTCTGGACCAGTGGATCAGGAAACGGAGCCTTTGAGGGTCCTTATGGGTAAAGATCATCAAGAGAAACTGTCCTTTATGCTTATCTCTTCTCCCCACTTTCCCATTATTCTAGGGCTACCATGGCTGCAGGCTCAGAACCCTACCATTAACTGGGAGACCAAGGAATTACACTTTCCAGAGAAACAGATGAGTCCAGAAGTTTCAGCTTGCTCTGTTCCTAAAGGAACCATGTCAGTCCCTGAACTACCAGCTGTATACCAGGACTATGTGGATTTATGTGACAAGAAGAACGCTGACCAGCTTCCCCCTCACCGTCCATATGATTGTCCAATTGAATTATTGCCTGGAGCAGAGATACCTTTTGGTAAGATCTACCCCCTGGCGGGGCCTGAGCTAAAGGCTTTAAAGGATTACATAGACGAAAATCTAGCCAAGGGCTTCATACGCCCCTCTTCATCTCCTGCAGGTGCACCCATCTTCTTTGTGAAGAAGAAAGATGGATCTCTGAGATCCTGCGTAGACTATAGGGAACTCAATAAGGTTACTATTAGAAACCGTTATCCATTGCCTTTAATCCCTGAGTTATTGGAGAGAGTGCGGCATGCCAAAATTTTCTCTAAATTGGATCTCCGTGGGGCCTATAACTTGGTCCGTATTAGACCTGGGGATGAATGGAAGACTGCATTCAGGTCACGCTATGGACACTTTGAATATCTAGTTATGCCTTTTGGTCTGAGTACCGCCCCAGCCACTTTCCAACACTTGGTGAATGACATCTTCAGGGATCTCCTAGATACATTCGTGGTGATTTATTTGGATGATGTTCTAATTTTTTCTAACTCCACAGAGGAACATCATGGACATGTGAGAATGGTCTTGGAACGTCTAAGACAAAACCATCTTTACATCAAACTTGAAAAGTGTGAATTCCATAGGACCGAAATTCAATTTCTGGGGTATGTACTGTCTACACAAGGAATTAGTATGGATGGAAGTAAGACCCAAGCCATCAAGGATTGGCCAAGTCCTAGAAATGTGAAGGAGGTGCAGCGCTTCATCGGGTTTGCCAATTTCTATAGACGTTTCATTAGGAATTTCTCTGAGGTAGTGTCACCTATCACCCAACTTACCCGGAAAGAGTCTAGGTTCTCCTGGACTCCCCAAGCCCAGGAAGCATTTTCTCGTCTAAAAGATAAATTTACCACCGCACCTATCTTGGTACATCCCAACCCCGAACTTGCCTTCATAATAGAGGTGGATGCTTCAGATTGTGCCGTTGGAGCTATACTCTCTCAGAGAACAGGTGAGAAGAATGTCTTGCATCCCTGTGCCTTCTTTTCCCAGCAGTTGTCTTGGCTGAGAGGAACTACGATGTGGGCAATAGAGAGTTGTTGGCCATTATTGCCGCCTTCAAAGAGTGGAGACACCTTCTTCAGGGAGCTGCACAGCAAATAGTCGTCCTGACAGACCATCGTAACCTTGAATTTATCAGGTCGGCTAAGTGCCTGACTCCTCGCCAGGCTCGCTGGAATCTTTTCCTAAACCAATTTAATTTTGTCATTTCTTATACCAGGATCGCGCAATGGACAGGCTGATGCACTCTCTAGGATTCATTCAGCAGAGACCCGTCCACTTGCTCCTCCTAAGACTATTCTTCCTGACTCTAGATTCCTGGGAGTGATTCATAATCAAGACCTACTTAAGGACATCAAGGAAGCATACCATGCGGATTCCTTGTTGGCACAACCCCCGAGGGACGTAAGTCTTGTCTTTAAGAATCGTGTGCGGATTCTGGGACAACGTCTGTATATTCCTGAAACAGTCAGATTGAGAGTATTGCAACTCATTCACGATTCCAAGATAGCTGGGCATAGAGGAATTCTAAAGACACAGGAATTTCTTCTCGTTTCTTTTGGTGGCCCACTTGCAGGAAGGATGTTTTAAACTATGTCACTTCATGTGAAGTCTGTGCAAGATGCAAAACACCTCGCTCCTCACCAACTGGTCTGTTACAACCTCTTCCCACCCCGTCCCGCCCGTGGGGATCCATTTCTATGGACTTCATTGTGGAGTTACCAACCTCTCAAGGGAAAAACACCATTCTAGTGGTGGTTGATCGTTTAACAAAGGCAGCTCATTTTATTCCTTGTGTCGGCTTACCCACTGCAAAACAGACATCAGATTTGATGATTAAAGATGTGTTTCGCTTACATGGAGTACCGGATGAGGTTATTTCGGATCGAGGGGTGCAATTCACTTCAAGGTTTTGGCAAAATTTCTGTGCAGCATTGGACATTAAAGTAAACCTTTCTTCTGCTTTTCATCCCCAGACTAATGGACAGACCGAACGAACCAATCAAACTCTGGAGCAGTATCTCCGCTGCTTTATCTGCCACCTACAGGATGATTGGGTGGATCTACTTCCATTGGCTGAGTTCTCTTATAACAACTCTCAGAGCGCCTCCACTAAGCAGTCTCCTTTTTACTCCAATCTAGGTTATCATCCTAACATTCTTCCTCGATTTCCCATAGAAACGCCTTTACCAGCAGTGGCCGAAAGAATCAAGTCTTTACAGAAGAATATGGATCTTCTAAAGGGAAATCTGGAATTGGCTCAGGAAAGGTACAAGAAAGCAGCAGATAAATTTCGTAAACCTGCACCAGCTTTCAAGGTAGGAGACCTGGTCTGGCTGTCAACCAGAAATCTTAAGTTAAGGATTCCATCGTCTAAGTTGGGACATAAGTACATTGGACCCTATAAAATCAGTAAAATTATAAGTGCCGTTGCTTGTCGTCTTCAATTGCCCAGAACTATGAGAATCCACCCTGTCTTTCATGTATCCCTACTAAAGGCTGCAACACCCAATACGTTTCCTGGACGTTCTTCTCCTTGCCCTGACCCAGTGCTAGTCGATGGTCAGGAAGAATTTGTGGTGGAAAGAATTCTAGATTCCAGGTTATACAGAAATCAGTTACAATATTTGATTAAATGGCAGGGCTACCCAGTGGAGGACAACTCATGGGAACCAGTCAATAACGTTAATGCTCCTCGTTTGCTCCGCCAGTTTCATCAGAGGTACCCAGACAAGCCTGGTCTGAGGCCATCCGGAGGTTGTCCCTAAGGGGGAGTAATGTAAGGTTCTTTGTACATGTTCTTGAAACTCAGTTTTCCGTCAGCCATTTTGCTTTCTGTCTTGCTGCAGCTATCTTGCCCTCAGTCAATATGGAGTTTTCAGCTTTCATGTTCCCGCCCTGATTCTCTTCCTCTTGCTTCTTAAGCAGCCACAGCTGAGCAATCAGTGCTTCAGAATCTAGCCTGCAGTGAACCTGTGACCTGACTCCTGGAAGCCTTGGACTATGTACTCCAGCTATTCCTACTGAGGAACTCTGAACACTTGTGGACTCTGGAACCCTGCTCTTTGAAAGATCCACGTTTGCATGGACTTAAGGGTATGCCACACTAAACAACATCGCTAACGGGATCGCTAAAAAACGTCACTATTTAGCGATCCCGTTAGCGATGTTGTTGTGTGCGGCAGCTGCCAGCGACGAGCTTCCTGCTGTGATCTCGCTCGTCGCTGGAATCGTTCCGGACCCTATTTTCGTCGCTGGCGCCCCGCTGGGTAAGTATATATCGCTAAGTGTGGCACCTTTTTTAGCGATTTAGCGGTACTTTTGTACCGCTAAAGTCGTTAAGGAGATCGCTAACCGCGATAGCGTCCTAACGACATCGCTAAAATAGGTAGCCACTAGCGATATAGAAACAATCCCGCTAGCGATCTCATTAGTATGCGACGCTAATGAGATCGCTAGCGGGATTGTCTAGTGTGGCAGTACCTTTACGGTAACAGAGAAGAAGATCCTGAACCTGTTGTGGAGAGTGATTGCTGAGCTTGGTTACTCTGGCCTGCTGTGTCTCCTGCTTCTGTATCTGCAAACTGTGTGACTACTTTTGCCACTTGTATGAAGTAATACAAGACCTTCTATATCAAACCTGTGTCTCATGTATTTTCATCGCACCCAAGCACAAGACGCTATATGAACTGTACTACATACATTACAATTGTGATCTTTGCTGCTTGACCTTGGATTTGTTTTGACCTTGCATTTGTCCAGCCCCTTTGCCATGATTCATTACCTTCTTGGAGTTCAAACCCTGGACTGTGACCTGACTACCCTTTATCTTACCCCCTCCAGTCTTGTCTGTGAGTAATGACTAGCGTCACAGGGGGCTGACTCACCATGTGCAGGGGGGCTTCTCATCCATGGAGGGGATCACTATTAATGTGCAGGGGCTTCTTATCCTAACCTGGCCATGAATATAGACTAAACTTTATTCAAGAACCACTTCTCCCATCATCCAAGAGCAATGTAGGGATGAGGATTTTTTTCCCCATAATGGAGACCATGTCACAGAGGATAAGAAGAAATTAAGCTCGTCGGGGAACAAAACAGTGGCATTTTGGGTCCGTGGCCCGGAAATCAGAATTTAACCCAGAAGTCTTAAAAAGTAAGGGTTAAAGCACGAAATATTGAGTCTGTGCCTAAAACTTGATGTATTTGTCAATAAAAGATTAAAAAGTTATAACAAAATTATAATTGTGCTTCAGTAACAATAAAACAAATAAAAGAGGTAAAAGCAGCAAAATATGGAAATCAAAATTTGTGTCAGTCACAAAACATTTGAAAATGAGTGTAGTGGTGACTGCAGACAGGATCTTATCATGTATCTCTGTATACAGGGAGCTCCCCCTAGTGGTGACTGCAGATATGATCTTATCATATATCTTGTATACAGGGAGCTCCCCCTAGTGGTGACTGCAGACATGATCTTATCATGTATCTCTGTATACAGGGAGCTCCCCTAGTGGTGACTGCAGACACGATCTTATCATGTATCTTTGTATACAGGGAGCTCCCCCTAGTGGTGACTGCAGACAGATCTTATCATGTATCTCTGTATACAGGGAGCTCCCCCTAGTGGTGGCTGCAGACAGGATGTTATCATGTATCTCTGTATACAGGGAGCTCCCCCAGTGGTGGCTGCAGACAGGATCTTATCATGTATCTCTGTATACAGGGAGCTCCCCCTATGGTGACTGCAGACAGGATCTTATCATGTATCTCTGTATACAGGGAGCTCCCCCTAGTGGTTGACTGCAGACATGATCTTATCATGTATCTCTGTATACAGGGAGCTCCCCCTAGTGGTGACTGCAGACAGGATCTTATCATGTATCTCTGTATACAGGGAGCTCCCCCTAGTGGTGACTGCAGACAGGATCTTATCATGTATCTCTGTATACAGGGAGCTCCCCCTAGTGGTGACTGCAGACATGATCTTATCATGTATCTCTGTATACAGGGAGCTCCCCCAGTGGTGGCTGCAGACAGTATCTTATCATGTAATCTCTGTATACAGGGAGCTCCCCCTAGTGGTGGCTGCAGACAGGATCTTATCATGTATCTCTGTATACAGGGAGCTCCCCCTAGTGGTGACTGCAGACATGATCTTATCATATATCTCTGTATACAGGGAGCTCCCCCTAGTGGTGACTGCAGACATGATCTTATCATGTATCTCTGTATACAGGGAGCTCCCCCTAGTGGTGGCTGCAGACAGGATCTTATCATGTATCTCTGTATACAGGGAGCTCCCCCTAGTGGTGGCTGCAGACAGATCTTATCATGATCTCTGTATACAGGGAGCTCCCCCTAGTGGTGGCTGCAGACAGGATCTTATCATGTATCTCTGTATACAGGGAGCTCCCCCTAGTGGTGGCTGCAGACAGGATCTTATCATGTATCTCTGTATACAGGGAGTCCCCCTAGTGGTGCTGAAGACAGGACCTTATCATGTATCTCTGTATACAGGGAGCTCCCCCTAGTGGTGACTGCAGACAGGATCTTATCATATGGATCTCTATATACAGGGAGCTCCCCCTAGTGGTGACTACAGACAGGATCTTATCATGTATCTCTGTATACAGGGAGCTCCCCCTAGTGGTGGATGCAGCAGGATCTTATCATGTATCTTGTATACAGGGAGCTCCCCCTAGTGGTGGGTGCAGACAGGATCTTATCATGTATCTCTGTATACAGGGAGCTCCCCCTAGTGATGACTGCAGACAGGATCTTATCATGTATCTCTGTATACAGGGAGCTCCCCCTAGTGGTGACTACAGACAGGATCTTATCATGTATCTCTGATATACAGGGAGCTCCCCCTAGTGGTGATGCAGACAGGATCTTATCATGTATCTCTGTATACAGGGAGCTCCCCCTAGTGGTGGATGCAGACAGGATCTTATCATGTATCTCTGTATACAGGGAGCTCCCCCTAGTGGTGGGTGCAGACAGGATCTTATCATGTATCTCTGTATACAGGGAGCTCCCCCTAGTGGTGACTGCAGACAGATCTTATCAATGTATCTCTGTATACAGGGAGCTCCCCCTAGTGTTGACTGCAGACAGATCTTATCATGGATCTCTTATACAGGGAGCTCCCCCTAGTGGTGACTACAGACACGATCTTATCATGTATCTCTTGTATACAGGGAGCTCCCCCTAGTGGTGACTGCAGACATGATCTTATCATGTATCTCTGTAT
The DNA here is from genome assembly GCA_033576555.1 of Oophaga sylvatica. Classification (NCBI taxonomy): domain Eukaryota; kingdom Metazoa; phylum Chordata; class Amphibia; order Anura; family Dendrobatidae; genus Oophaga; species Oophaga sylvatica. Next base: position 69,358 of record JARQOD010002056.1, read on the forward strand.
ACAGAGAGCTCCCCCTAGTGGTGACTGCAGACAGGATCTTATCATGTATCTCTGTATACAGGGAGCTCCCCCTAGTGGTGACTGCAGACAGGATCTTATCATGTATCTCTGTATACAGGGAGCTCCCCCTAGTGGTGACTACAGACAGGATCTTATCATGTATCTCTGTATACAGGGAGCTCCCCCTAGTGGTGACTGCAGACAGGATCTTATCATGTATCTCTGTATACAGGGAGCTCCCCCTAGTGGTGGACTGCAGACAGGATCTTATCATGTATCTCTGTATACAGGGAGACTCCCCTAGTGGTGACTGCAGACAGGATCTTATCATTGTCTCTGTATACAGGAGCGCCACCTAGTGGTGACTGCAGACAGGATCTTATCATGTTCTCTATACAGAGGAGCCCCCCTAGTGGTGACTGCAGACAGGATCTTATTATCTCTGTATACAGGGAGCTCCCCTAGTGGTGCTGCAGACAGGATTTATGTATCTCTGTATACAGGGAGCTCCCCCTGTAGTGGTGGACTGCAGACAGGATCTTATCATTATCTCTTATACAGGGAGTCCCCCTAGTGGTGCTGCAGACAGATCTTATCATGTATTTCTGTATACAGGGAGCTCCCCCTAGTGGTGCTGCAGACACGATTTATCATGTATCTTGTATACAGGGAGCTCCCCCTAGTGGTGACTGCAGACAGGATCTTATCATGTATTGTATACAGGGAGCTCCCCCTAGTGGTGGCTGCAGACAGGATCTTATCATGTATCTCTGTATACAGGGAGCTCCTCCAGTGGTGGCTGCAGACAGGATGTTATCATTATCTCTGTATACAGGGAGCTCCCCCCAGTGGTGCTGCAGACAGGATCTTATCATGTATCTCTGTATACAGGGAGCTCCCCCTAGTGGTGACTGCAGACAGGATCTTATCATGTATTGTGTATACAGAAGCTCCCCCTAGTGGTGACTGCAGACATGATCTTATCATGTATCTCTGTATACAGGGAGCTCCCCCTAGTGGTGACTGCAGACAGGATCTTATCATGTTATCTCTGTATACAGGAAGCTCCCCCTAGTGGTGACTGCTGGCATGATTTTATTTAACTCTGTTTTATTCTGGGAGTTGAAGCTTTCACTCTTATAAAATTGTGGGACTTTACTTTAATATAAATTATATTTACATTTTCTGAGACTATTCTATGATTATCATTACATATTTTTAGATCTTAGTCATAGATCAGACGTCCTTTATTTTTCTGTCTGTACATATGCATGTTGCCTCTTCTGCTTCTTCGTAACTGTAGGTTTTGTACCGACAGTCGGTTTGTGTCTGAGTCCAAGCAGAAGAGCAGAACTCACCTCTGCACCAAGTACAGCCCAAGTGTTACCAAGAAAAGCGGCTCCAAAGATGACTCCCAAACACGACGCCGACAATTAGACCTGCAGGGTCAGAGCAGGACACAGTGAGGTCAGACACAGCGCACACCTGGATCTGTAACATATACTGTTGTGCTCAAAAGTCTACTACCCCGGCAGAATATTTGCTTTCTTGGCCTTTTTTTCAGAGAATATGAATGATAACCACAAATTTTTCTCTCTCCACTCATGGTTAGTGGTTGGGTGAAGCCATTTATTGTCAAACTACTGTGTTTTCCTCTTTTTAAATGATAATGACAAACCCAAAACATCCAAATGACCCTGATCAAAAGTTCACATACTCCACTTCTTAATACCGTGTATTGTCCCCTCTAACATCAATGACAGCTTGAAGTCTTTGTGGTAGCTGTGGATGAGTTTTACTTACTTTCTCAGATGGTAAAGCTGCCCCACTCTTCTTGGTAAAAAGCCTCCAGTTCCTGTAAATTCCTGGCTGTCTAGCATGAACTGAGATCTCCCCAGAGTGGCTTAATGATGTTGAGGTCAGGAGACTGAGATGGACACTCCAGAACCTTCACTTTGTTCTGCTGTAAGCCAATGACAGGTCGACTAGGCCTTGTGTTTTGGATTGTTGTCATGTTTGAAACTTCCAAGTACGTCCCATGCACAGCTTCGGGCTGTTGATGTCACGCGGTCTTATGATATGTGTACGATGTCATAAACTATTCTAAAAGAACAACACTCTATACAACATATAGATTAGCAACATCAGCATGTAAATATAGAATAGATTTACCTGACACGATATCCGTTGAACTCAGGGTTAATCTTGAGGACTTGATACACTGTCACAGGAAAGAGGAGGACCGGGGTCTAACCTGACCCTAAACTGGGGTCCTAACTAATCCCTCACCTTGGAGGTACTGATAATGGTTCAGAGGTCCAAGTCTCCAGCCTAACCCTGTCTCCTATCAGTCCCTGAACCCTGTAATCAGTCCTAAGAAGGATACTGATTACCACCAAAGGAATATGGGCTGATCTCTGCTAAATACACAGATTAGACATATTAGACAGACTGGAGAAAACACAGACTTGCATACACACTCAAACACAGAAGGAACATAAATGATCTGGGATATTAAACTCCAAGCAAGGTGAGCTTAAAACAACTAAGGAGCTCTTTAACTTAAGTCTATACAGATACAATCCTATCTGTGGTCTGCATGAAGAATTTCACTGGCAACTCCCAACACAGACAACCAGAGATTTAAAGGAAACCAATCAACAAATAATTAATTGCAGCCGGGAGAAACTGCACCCAGTCCCAGAACTGAGCACAGACAGAATTAACTCCCTAACTGCCAAACACAAAGAAACAGCAACTCAGCTGTGAGAAGTCAGAATGTGCAACCGCGACGATCTTCGTGGCAATGCACACATGACAGTACCCCCCCTTCTACGAGGGCCTCCGGACCCTCAGGGCCAGGTTTGCCCGGGTGAGTTCTGTGGAAGGTCCGCACCAAACGACTGCGTTAATGTCAGACGCAGGAACCCACGTCCTCTCCTCTGGACCATACCCCTTCCAATGCACCAAGTACTGAAGGGACCGGCGATTCAGACGTGAGTCAATGATCTTTGACACTTGAAACTCCAAGTTACCATTGACCACCACTGGAGGAGGAGTAGAGGTGATGGTATGACTGGTGCCACGTACCTCTTAAGTAATGACTTGTGGAACACATTGTGATTTTAAACGTAGAGGAGGTCCAGACGAAATGCCACAGGATTAATTATGGAACTGATCCTGTACGGCCCGATGAATCTGGGGCCCAGCTTCCAGGAGGGAACTTTAAGTTTTATTCCTGGTAGACAACCATACCAGATCGTTCACATTAAGATCTGGACCAGAAACTCTCCTCCTATCAGCCATACGTTTATAACGGTTCCCCATAGCACTCAGATTATTCAATACACCTCTCCACACTGAAGCAAGTGACGACGAGAAACGCTCCTCCTCAGGAACCCCAGAAGGGACCCCCCCATTGAATGTACAAAACTGGGGATGAAAACCATATGCCCCAAAAAACGGGGACTTACCAGTGGACTCGCTCCGCCTGTTGTTAAGAGCGAACTCTGCCAGAGGCAAGAAAGAAGACCAGTCCTCCTGGTTCTCTGAGACAAAACACCGAAGATAAGTCTCTAGGCTTTGATTCAGACGCTCTGTCTGACCATTGGTCTGCGGATGAAAAGCCGAGGAAAATGACAATTGCATCCCCCGACGTAAACAAAATGCCCTCCAAAACTTGGACACAAACTGAGACCCCCTATCTGACACCACATCAGAAGGCAACCCATGAAGTCTCACAATCTCCCAATGAACCCTGCGCCAGAGTTTTAGCATTAGAGGGCAGGAAGAGCAATGAAATGTGCCATCTTACTGAACCTGTCAACAACCACCAGTATGACAGTCTTCCCTGACGACTGAGGAAGGTCCGTGATGAAGTCCATAGACAAATGAGTCCATGGACGCTCCGGAAGTTTTCAAGGGTAAGAGGGTCCCAGACGGACGGGTATGAGGGTCTTAGAGCGAACACAAACCCCACAGGACGCGACAAAAGTTAAAACATCTTTATTAACGTTAGGCCACCAAAACCGGCGAGAAAGGAGATCTAAAGTAGCCTTACTCCCTGGATGTCCTGCTAAAGCAGAATTATGATGTGCCTCAATAACCTTTTGTCTCAACTGATTTGGGACAAACATCTCCCTGGAGGTCCTGCAGGGGCGTCCCCCTGAGCCTCTAACACCTCCTCCTCAGCTCAGAACATACAGCCGACACTACCACCCCCTCCTGAAGGATAGGAATCGGGTCTTTCCATTTTCCCGGCCCCTGGGAAACTGCGAGACAAGGCATCAGCCTTTACATTCTTAGATCCAGGGCGATAAGTGACAACAAAATTAAACCTGGTAAAAAACAACGACCATCGAGCTTGTCTGGAATTCAGACGCTTAGCGGATTCTAAATACAGCAGGTTCTTGTGATCATAATAACGGTAACCGGTGGACTGCCCCCTCCAAAAAGTGACGCCATTCTTCAAAAGCCAACTTAATGGCCAAAAGTTCCCTATTGCCGATATCAAAATTTCCTTTCGGCGGACGACAATTTTTTAGAAAAGAAAGCGCACGGATGCCATTTACCAGGGGACGGACCCTGGGACAATATTGCACCCCACCCCTACGTCAGACGCGTCCACCTCCACAACGAACGCTGTGATGCATTCTGGTTGGATGAGAACGGGTGCCGAAGCAAAACATTTTTTCAAAGAGGAAAAAAGCTTGGCAAGCTTTGTCCGACCATTTAGAAAAATCCGTCCCTTTTCTTGTCATGTCAGTGAGAGGTTTGACAACAGATGAGAAATTACAATAAATTTCCGGTAGTAGTTAGCAAACCCCAGAAAACGCTGCAGACCCTTAAGATCCTCTGGCTGATCCCATTCAAGCACTGCTCCACCTTTTCAGGGTCCATACGGAAACCGGAGGCTGACACCAAGAAACCCAAAAACTGAAGTTCCTGTACGGCGAATACACACTTCTCCAGTTTGGCGTATAGTTTATTGTCTCGCAAGATCTGCAACACCTGTCTCACAAGCTCCTGGTGAGACACAAGATCTGGTGAGTAAATTAAAATGTCATCCAAAATACGACCACAAACAGCCCCACCAGATGACGAAAAATGTCATTAACAAAATGTTGGAACACTGCTGGTGCAGTAGTCAGACCAAAAGGCATGACAAGGTTCTCATAATGTCCCTCCGGCGTGTTAAACGCCGTTTTCCACTCATCCCCCTCTTTTATCCTAATCAGATTATACGCCCCCCTGAGATCCAATTTAGAGAACCATTTGGCGCCAACAATTTGATTGAAGAGATCAGGAATCAGAGGGAGTGATACGGATCTCGAACAGTAATCCGATTAAGTTCGCGGAAATCCAAGCAAGGGCGTAGGCCTCCATCTTTTTTCTCACAAAGAAGAACCCCGCGGCCACTGGGGAAAAGAAGGTCTAATATGCCCTTTGGCCAGACTCTCCCCAAATATAATCTTTCATAGCCTGCCTCTCAGGACCAGAAAGGTTATATAACCAGCTTTAGGTAACTTAGCATCAGGAAGTAAATTAATAGAGCAGTCATACACGCGATGAGGAGGCAACTCCTGACACCCCTCCTCAGAGAACACATCCCCCAAAGTCCCCCAAAAAAGGAGGCAAAGTACTAGGCACGACCGCACTGATGACTGTGTTCATGCAGTTACTTTGCAAAACTCCCCCATTGGCTTATATCTCTGGACTGCCAATTAATCACAGGGTTATGTTTAAACCAACCAAGGAAGTCCCAAACACAATAGGAGTAGGTAGACCCTCCAACACATAACAAGATAATAGTTCCCTATGTATTGCCCCTACCCGAAGGTCAATGTTATGAACCTCATAACAAAGCTACCTTGGCCGAGAGGCCTGGCGTCAAAGGAGAATATAGGATCGGTTTGACCAATACACTCAATGCATACCTTGAGCCTGAGCAAACTGAGCGTCAACCAGATTAGCCCCGGAACCACTATCAAGAAGAACAGAAAATCTCTCCACTCTCGTACCAACCACCACCTCCACTGGTACAAGGAACTGAGAAGAACTACGGACGAAATACATACTCCCAGGTTGTCGTCCACCACACAACCTGGGATTAACAGTTTTCCGGCGACTTTTTGCTCAACAAGGCACGGATGGACATCCCCCAACAAAATGTCCCTCTTTCCCGCAGAAGAAACACCTTCTAGTCCTGCGGCGTACCGCCAATCCCCTCCTACGAAATGATGTCCTCCCCCAAATGCATAGGCTCCCTCCGAACAGACAAGGGAACCTCAACATAAGGGACTTTAGTAGTAGTGGAGTAACAACAGGGGGGCGGAGTTACCTCGCACCTCTCCCGAGCCGTCTATCAGTACGGATAGCTAGGGCCATAGCAGCCTCCAGTGATGGAGGAGAATCATACTGAGCCAAAACGTCCTTTAATTTGTCAGAAAGCCCATGACAAAACTGGCTTCTAAGAGCTGGGTCATTCCACTGAGTATCTTGGCCCATCTACGGAACTCAGAACAAATTCCTCCGCCGGACGATCTCCCTGCTGTATCTTACGTAATTTTTTCTCAGCAAGAGAGACCCGATCGGGGTCACATATACCAAACCCAGGGCAGTAAAAAATCGATCTACTGACTGTAGAGCCGGGGATCCCGGAGGAAGGGAGAAGGCCCAGGATTGGGGGTCCCCTTGTAGGAGCGAGATAACAATTCCCACTCTCTGCTCTTCACTCCCTGATGATCGAGGCCCGAAGCCGAAAATACAATTTTTACATGCTTCCCTGAAGGTAAAAAATTTGTCTCGCCCACCAGTGAACCTGTCCGGGAGAGCTACTTTAGGTTCAAATCTGGTTTGCTCCGAGGGAGACAAAACTTTGGACTTAATGTCCGTCAGCTCCATGGATAATCCCTGCAACTGCAGAGCCAGCTGGCTATGGATCCATGGCAACTGGGAATAATTTTATGGCCAGTAAAAATGTCACGCGGTCTTATGATATGTGTACGATGTCAGTAAACTATTCTTAAAAGAAAAACACTCTATACAACATATAGATTAGCAACATCAGCATGTAAATATAGAATAGATTTACCTGACACGATATCCGTTGAACTCAGGGTTAATCTTGAGGACTTGATACACTGTCACAGGAAAGGGGAGGACCGGGGTCTAACCTGACCCTAAACGGGGGTCCTAACTAATCCCTCACCTTGGAGGTACTGATAATGGTTCAGAGGTCCAAGTCTCCAGCCTAACCCTGTCTCCTATCAGTCCCTGAACCCTGTAATCAGCCCCTAAGAAGGATACTGATTACCACCAAAGGATATGGGCTGATCTCTGCTAAATACACAGATTAGACATATTAGACAGACTGGAGAAAACACAGACTTGCATACACACTCAAACACAGAAGGAACATAAATGATCTGGGATATTAAACTCCAAGCAAGGTGAGCTTAAAACAACTAAGGAGCTCTTTACTTAAGTCTATACAGATACAATCCTATCTGTGGTCTGCATGAAGAATTTCACTGGCAACTCCCAACACAGACAACCAGAGATTTAAAAGGAAACCAATCAACAAATAATTAATGCACCGGGAGAAACTGCACCCAGTCCCAGAACTGAGCACAGACAGAATTAACTCCCTAACTGCCAAACACAAAGAAACAGCAACTCAGCTGTGAGAAGTCAGAATGTGAAAACCGCGACGATCTTCGTGGCAATGCACACATGACAGTTGATTGCAAATTTGCCTCCAGTATTTGCTGATAACGTGCTGCATTCATCTTTCCTTCAACTTTGACTAAGTTTCTTGTGCCTTTATAGCTCACACATCCCAAAACATCAGCTGTCCACCTCCATGCTTCACAGTAGGAATGGTGTTCCCTTCATCATAGACCTTGTTGACCTCTCTCCAAATGTAACGTTTATGGTTGTGGCCAAAAAGTTCAATTTTGGTCTCATCGCTCCAAATTACCTTGTTCCAGAAGTTTTGAGGCTTGTCTCTGTGCGTTTTGCATATTGTAGGAGAGATACTTTGTGGCATTTGCACAGTAATGACTTTCTTCTGGCGACTCGACCATGCAGCCCATTTTTCTTCAAGTGCCTCCTTATTGTGCATCTTGAAACAGCCACACCGCTAGTTTTCAGAGTGTCCAGTATTTCAGCTGATGTTCTTTGTGGGGTTTTTCTTTGCGTCCCAACAATTTTCCTGGCAGTTGTGGACCATTTTTGTTGGTCTACCTGACTGTGGTTTTGTTTTTACAGAGCCCCTGATTTTCCATTTGTTAATCACAGTTTGAACTCTGCTGATTGGCATTATCAATTCCTTGGATATCTTTTTGTATCCCTTTCCTGTTTTATACAGTTCAACTTCCTTTTCCCCGTAGATCCATTGACAATTCTTTTGCTTTCCCCATGGCTCACAATCTAAAAATGTCAGTGGCTGGATGAAAGATGCAAGAGTCTGTCTGGATCCCAGAAACTCACTCAGCTTTTATGCACACACACTGATTACAAGCAAACAGATCACAGGTGAGGATGTTACCTTTAGTAGCCATTCACACCCATTTGCGTCAACTTCTGTGCATGTTATCAGGCCAAAATCACCAGGGTATGTGAACTTTGATCAGGGTCATTTGGATGTTTTGGGTTGTCATTATGATTTAAAAAGAGAGAACACAATAGTTTGACAATAAATGGCTTCACCCGACCACTAACCATGAGTGGAGAAAAAGTTTGGTGTTTTAAATCATATTCTCTGAAAAAAGGCCAAGAAAGTAAAAATTCTGTAGAGGTATGCAAACTTTTGAGCACAACTGTAGTGTATGGACCACAGCCCTGCCCCAGGAATGATGGGAGTACCTGCATCTGTTCCTGAATCTGAGGGCTCCGCTTTCTGATCCACGTCTGAGGCACCCGCCCTCCCTGCAAAACAGAGATACATGAAATTACCCTACATTACCCCAAAATCATCGCACCCTCTTCCCACCCCACACCAAACCACTTACCTCAAACCACTTCTCCCCACAAAATGCCCCAATTATCACCCCATGCCTACACAAAACACTCCACAATCATCCAACACCCCCAACACTCCGAACTAACCTTACACAAAACACTCCACAATTATCCCACACCAAAAACTCGATACTCACCTTGCACAAAACAAATTCAGTCACCTCACACATTCTAAACAACTTACTCTACATCACAGCAACAACACTCTTAATCCCCCATAACTAATATCTCACCCCACACCAAGCACCTCTCACAACAAACAGACCACACTCACGCCACTCCAAACAGCCCGGGTTCACCTCACACCAAGCACTCCATATTCTTCAGACACCAAAGAACCCTCAGACTTCCCACAACTACCCCCAACACTCCACACTCCCCTTACCCTGAAATACCCTACACTCACCAAACACTTAATTCACACAAAACACCCCCACGGTTATCCTTCACCAAAATCATCCTACACCAAACACACCATACAGCCCACACTCACCTTACTCTTTACCAAATCCATCACACTCATACAACACTTAAATCACCACACATCAAACACCCATACCAGCTCACCCACACCAATAACTAACAATCTCACACTGATCACCCTCCAGTTACCTCACAGCTATCACCCTCCAGTTACCTCACCCTGATCACCCTCCACTTGCCTCACACCGATCATCCTTCACTTACCTCACACCGATCACTCTCCACTTGCCTCACACCGATCATCCTTCACTTACCTCACACCGATCACTCTCCACTTGCCTCACACCGATCACCCTCCACTTACCTCACACCGATCACACTCCACTTACCTCACACCGATCACCCTTCACTTACCTCACACCAATCACTCTCCACTTACCTCACACCGATCACCCTTCACTTACCTCACACCAATCACTCTCCACTTAGTTCACACCGATCACTCTCCACTTACCTCACACCGATCACCCACCACTTACCTCACACCGATCACCCTTCACTTACCTCACACCGATCACTCTCCACTTGCCTCACACCGATCACTCTCCACACACTCCACAATCATCCCACACCAAACACTCCATACTCACCTTACACCAAACACTCCACAATCATCCCATACCAAACACTCCATACTCACCTTACACCACACACTCCACAATCATCCCACACCAAACACTCCATACTCACCTTACACCACACACCCACAATTATCCCACACTAAACACTTCATACTCACCTTACACAAAACACTCAACAATCATCCATTACCAAACACTCCATACTCACCTTACACCACACACTCCACAATCATCCCACACCAAGCACTCCATATTCACCTTACACCACACACTCCACAATCATCCCACACGAAACACTCCATACTCACCTTACACCACACACTCCACAATTATCCCACACTAAACACTTCATGCTCACCTTACACAAAACACTCAACAATCATCCATTACCAAACACTCCATACTCACCTTACACCACACACTCCACAATCATCCCACACCAAGCACTCCATATTCACCTTACACACCACACTCCACAATCATCCCACACCAAACACTCCATACTCACCTTACACCACACACTCCACAATCATCCCACACCAAACACTCCATACTCACCTGTTATGTTTCGGTAGCTGAGGAGTGCAGGCAAAAAAGGCAATACACCAGAGCATTGGAATCTATGAGATTGCAGTACCCTGACTAACCACAACAACTAGAGGCAGCCGTGGAGCGTTCCTACGTTGGTCCTAGACGCCTCGTCACAGCCTGAGAAACTAACTACACCTAAAGATAGAAATAGGAAAGCTATCTGCCCCGGAGCAGAACCCCAAAGACAATAGAAAGCCCCCAAACATGTAATGGCGGTTAGACAAGAAGAAATACTGACACAGACAGAAAATAGTATGAGCAAACGTTGGGGCCCAAACTAACTAAATAGAAAAGGATAGGAAGGGTATTTACTGCAATCCCAGAAAACCCTGAAAAGCACCAACTCTACTAATTTCAAAAACACCTGAGATCACACGACCTCTACCACCTAAATTAGTTCTCTGGTGTAACAAAATCAAAACAGCAGCCACTGAAAAAAACTGGAAAAAGCAAAGTACAAACATCAGTGGCTGAACTAAACTGAGAGGGCAAAAGCCCCCGGAGGGGACCCTGAAGGCCCCCACAGAAGTGCAGGACAAAATGCAAAAATCAAGCACAAAAACAAAAAGAAGAAAATGTCTTATCTGTTAGCAGGAGATGCAGACACGACACAGCAGGCTACAAGGGAAACTGGAATCAAGGATAGAGACCAGAAGAATTGATCACCGGCAACCCTGATGGGAAGGTGACTCCCTTATATAAGACCAGTCAGTAACACCTGATTCCCAATCCTTACAATCTTCACAATCTTCACTGACAGACCAGCACCGCTTGTAACCACCAGAGGAGCCTCTGCTCAGAACTCATCCCAAGCCCACTCACAACAGTACCCCCCCCTTGAGAGGGGTCACCGAACCCTCATTTGAGCAACCAGGTCGGTCAGGATGAGTTCTATGGTACGCACGGATGAGTCTCCTAGCATGGATGTCCGAAGCAAACACCCAAGAATTGTCTTCCTGACCATAACCTCTCCACTTAACCAAATACTGGAGTTTCCGTCTAGAAAAAACGAGAAATCTAATATTTTCTCAACCACATACTCCAGATTGCCCTCAACCAAAACAGGGTCAGGAGGCACAGCAGCAGGAACCACTGGCTCAACAAACCCTTCAACAAGGACTTGTGGAACACGTTATGGATCTTAATGTCCCTGGAAAAAGCAAACGAAAAGAAACAGGATTAAGAACTCTATGATCTTATGAGGTCCAAAACCTAGGCTTAAATTTAGGAGATGCTACTCTCATAGGAATATTTTTTGAGGACAACCAGACCAAGTCCCCTACTTTAAACCGAGGACCATCAGTCCTATGCCGGTTAGCAAACCGCTGGCCCTCCCTGAGAGAGGGACAACCTCTCCACAACCTGGTCCCAAATCTGTTGCATACGCTCCACAACAGAGCAACACCTGGACAGACAGAAGCCTCCGTCTGTCCTGAAGAAAATCGAGGGGGAAACCCAGAATTACAGAAAAACGGAGACATCAAAGTGCAGAGCTAGCCCTATTATTTTAAAAGCAAACTCAGCCAAAGGGAAAAAAGAGACCCAGTCATCCTGATCAGCAGACACAAAGCATCTTAGATAAGTCTCCCAATGTCTGGTTTGTTCTCTCAGTTTGACCATTGGTCTAGGATGAAATGCCGAGGAGAAAGGGCAATTGAACACCCATTTAGAACAAAAAGTCCTCCAAAATCTGGAAACAAACTGGACTCCTCTGTCAGACACTATGTTCTTAGGAAAGCCGTGTAAACGAACCACGTGCTGAAGGAACAACGGCACCAATTCAGAGGAGGAAGGCAACTTAGTAATGGCACAAGATGTATCATCTAGAAAAACCTATCACAAATCACCCAGATGGCGGTCATTCTCTGAGAAACAGGAAGGTCGGAAATGAAATCCATAGAGATATGGGTCCATGGTCTCTTGGGCACAGCAATGGCATCAACAAACCACTAGAGCGAGAGCAAGGCTGGAGCGAGAGCAAGTCCCCGCAGGACTGCACAAATTCCCTGACATCACGAACAAGGTAGGCCACCAAAAGGACCGACTAACCAAGTCTCTGGTACCAAAAATTTCCGGATGCCCACCAACGCGAACAATGAATCTCAGACATCACACTCTTTTTCCACTGGTCCGGGACAAACAATTTTCCAACAGGGCAGCGCTCGGGCCTATCCTCCTGACACCCCTCCAGAGCAAGTCTCAAATTAGGTGAGATGGCGGAAAGACTACAACAACCCCTCTTTCAAATAAAACAGAAGGATCAGTAACTCAGGAGAGTCCGCAAGGAAGCTCCTCGAGAGGGCAATCCGCCTTAAACATCTTAGTGCCAGGAAGAAAGGAAACCACAAAATTAAAACGTGTGAAAAACAAGGCCCACCTGGCCTGTCTAGGATTGAGTCGCTTGGCAGATTCCAGATAAACCAGATTCTTAGGTCATAAGGACCACCACCTGATGTTTGGCTCCCTCCAGCCAATGTCTCCACTCTTCAAAAGCCCACTTCATGGCCAAAACTCCCGATTATCCACGTCATAATTACGTTCAGTAGGAGAAAATTTCGAGAGAAAAAGGCCACAAGGGTTACTTTTAGAGGTCTCTGGATCTTTTTGGGACAAAACGGCACCTGCCCCAATTTCAGAGGCATCAACCTCCACCTGAAATGGCAGAGAAAACATCAGGCTGCCGTAGAACAGGAGCAGAAGTGAATCTCTGCTTAAGTTCCCTGAAATGCAGAGACTGCCTCAGGAGGCCAATTCACCACATCAGAACCCTTTTTGGTCAAATCAGTTAATGGTTTAACAATAACCGAGAATTACCAATAAATTTACGATAAAAATTGGCAAAACCCAAAAATCTTTGAAGAGCCTTTAATGAAGTAGGTTGGACCCAATTACAGATGGCCTGAACCTTACCGGGTCCATTTCAATAACAGATGGGGACAAAATGAATCCCAGAAATGAGATCCTCTGTACGCCAAAAAGACACTTTGATCCCTTCACATACAGAGCATTCTCTCTCAAAATCTGGAATACAGTTCGAACATGTTTCACATGAAGTCCCAGTCATTAAAAAAATCAAGATATCATCCAAATAAACAATCAGAAATTTATCCACAAAATCCCTGAAAATGTCAATTCATGAAGGACTGGAAGACAGAAGGAGCATTAGTGAGCTCAAAGGCATCACAAGGTACTCAAAATGCCCCTCCGGGTATTGAATGCCGTCTTCCATTCATCCCCCGTGCTTAATGCGAATAAGGTTTATATGCCCCCCCTGAGGTCAAGCTTGGTAAACCAAGTAGCGTTTTTCACCCGGAAAACAGGTCAGAAATCAAGGGTAACGGGTAGATATTTCACAGTAATATTGTTCAAAAGACGATAATCAATACACGGCCTTAATGAACCATCCTTTTTGGCCACAAAGAAAAAACCGGCACCTAAGGGTGAAGAGGATGGTCTGATATGACCCTTCTCCATGACTCCTTGATATAGACCGCATAGCGTCATGTTCAGTACAGACAAGTTTAAAAAGGCGACCTTTAGGGAATTTACTACCAGGCACTAATTCAATAGCGCAGTCATAGCTCCTATGGGGAGGCAAGGATGCAGATTTACTTTCGCTAAATACATCAGAAAAATCAATCAAAAAGTCAGGAACATCCTGACCTGGGGGGAGGCAGAAAAAACAGGAGTTTGGTATTAACACATTGGCCCCCAAATGGTTACAGACACAGATTTTTCCCAAACCAAACAGGATATGAGACTGTAACCAAGGAAACCGTACGATAATATCATGCAATTATACAGAACCAAAAATTTGCAGCACTCTTGATGATCAGGTTCAACCCTCTTATCACCTAGTAGAGAACTGAGGTTTTATTCCACCAAAGGGTAGAATCGATCCCCAAGGGGAATAGACTTCTGTAGGGGTATAAGGGAAACCCACAACTTTTTGCCAAAATCTAATCCATCAGGTTAATAGCTGCTCCAGAATCAACGAAAGCTGAGCAAAAATGGGGGACAGAGAGCTATCAGAGTGACAGTTAATAAAACTTAGTCTGAACACTACCCAAGACAACTGAGCGTGCAAAACGTCTTCCCCCTTAGGGCAACTGAAATAGCATGAAGGGATCACCACAGTAAAACATAACCCATTCCTTTCGAAACTCAGACGCTGTGCCCCAACACCACTCTATCACACTGCTGGATTCAAAGCAGGTTCACAAGGCAAACTATTCCACCATACTTCCCCTCACGCAAACGTCTGCAATTTGAATCGCAATGACATGAACATTGAGACCCCAAGGGGAAGGGAATCCCACCTAACATCCCTTTACAAATCTGACAGACCTTCCGAAAAGGGCCGCCAAACGTCGCATCCACTGGAGGATTTTTCCCCAAATCGGAAACTCGACAGTAAACTCAGCGCTCAAGCCCCGATTTAATGCCAACAAGGCTTTTTAGTTTTTCATGACTTGGCTCATGTACAATAACCCCAAACCCAAAAAAGCATCAAAAACCTCAAAACGGACCCCCGGGGGCGGGAAAAAACCCAACCGAGTGCCGCGCAGGAGGGAGATGACAATTTTTTAACCCCCTGCGCTGCGTTCCCGAGGACTTAGATTTTAAGGCAAAAAACAATTTTTAAAATTTAATTTTTTT
>JARQOD010002057.1:0-50009 GCA_033576555.1 Oophaga sylvatica
TTTTAATTTTGTAGGAGTGTAGATCCCGCTCCAGTTATTTCTTCAACCACCGCTGCGTGTACTCTGCTGAGCGTGTCTCACTGCCTCATCCGTGTCATTTTATCTAATTGGTGCTGCTGTATTCAATTTCCAAAAACTAAAATCTATTAGTGTGACGCTCTTCCATCCTGATACAATACATTGCTTGCAAACACAATAGAAGGCCACAAAAAAGTCCTTTCACAGCAAGTGAACAGTTGTGTTCAGTGTTCACTGTAGTCTGAGGTTTTCATTTTTTGTAGAGTGTAGATCCCGCTCCAGTTATTTCTTCAACCATCGCTGCGTGTACTCTGCTGAGCGTGTCTCACTGCCTCATCCTTGTCATTTTTATTTAATTGGTGCTGCTGTATTCAATTTCCAAAAACTAAAATCTATTAGTGTGACGCTCTTCCATCCTGATACAATACATTGCTTGCAAACACAATAGAAGGCCAAAAAGTCATTTCACAGCAAGTGAACAGTTGTGTTCAGTGTTCACTGTAGTCTGAGGTTTTCATTTTTGTAGCAGTGTAGATCCCGCTCCAGTTATTTCTTCAACCACCGCTGCGTGTACTCTGCTGAGCATGTCTCACTGCCTCATCCTTGACAATTTTCTCTAATTGGTGCTGCTCCATTCTATTTCAAATAATTAAAATCTATTAGTGTGACGTGCTTCCATCGGTATCCAATACATTGGTTGCAAAGAATATAGAATTACACAAACAGGGCTTTCACAGCTATTGAACATTGTGTGAAGTGTTCACTGTAGTCTGAGGTTTTCATGTATTATTATATTTACTTGTATGCTTTTATTTAAAAGCCAAGATCACTGAAGGCAAACCTTCGCACTGCAGCTGTTGTCAAAGTTCAACCCACATTATGCACTTCCAACATTGCAGCTTTTGAGGCATGATGTGAGTTGGATTTGCCTAAGTTATGGAGTGACAAGGTTCCCCTATCAGTACCCTATAGCATAAGTATGCTTTTGTGTTTGCATTTTGTGTTCGACATATGGATATCTGCAGTAATATGTCTCAATTTTTTATTAACAGATTTGTGACAAAGACTAATAATTTTATGGTTTAAAGGTGACGTTTTACTTGTTTACAGCGTAGAATTAAGGGTGTAGCCTCATATCTATGTGTAGCACTAGCCACTTTAACAAGTCATGTTTTTTTCAACAAGTGTAGCTAGCTATCAGTAATTGTTGCTGGACACACAGCAGGGAACAGCAGGCATTACTGAACCCCACAAACACATCAGCGATTTTTTTGATCTGTGCATCTAACATTTCTGAGCAGCAACTGGCAGTGTTGTAGCCCAGGGAGTACAGTTTCAGGTGGTAGAAAGATGAACATAACAGGAGACATGTATAACGTTGCCAACCAGTTATTTAATCTGAAACCGGACAGACAAATTAATGCGTGATCCATGCCTTGTTCATTTTCAGCAAAGTAAGCCGGTCTACATTACCGAGGATAGTCGCATGCGACGGTCTGTTAGTACACCACCTGAAGCACCAAAAACGCGCTCAGATAATAAACTGCCAGCAGGGCAAGCCAGCACCTCCAATGCATACTGGCTCGCAAATCCTCTGAATGCTCTACCCCAAGAAATTAGGACTATCCACAATTTGCATGGTTTCAGGCGCTCCCTCAAAACACATTTGTTCAGAGTGCCCTATCACATTCACTAACCAAAGTCATTCTATGTGTAAGTGTGTGTGTGTAGCCCATTCACTATCTCCATCCATCCCTCACTCCCTCAAAATGGCTGGACCATCATTGTAAATGCACCATTGTATATACACACCTGTACTTTGTATCTCCCCCACCTCATTGTAGATTGTAATCTCTCACGAGCAGGGGCGGCTTATTTAGCTTTAATTATTGTATTGTTAACGTTGTTACTTATGACTTGTGTTCTGAAACTGTTAAACTGTAAAGCGCTGCGGAATATGTTGGCGCTATATAAATAAAGATTATTATTATATTATAGAGGCACACTCAGTAGTGGTGAAGTGTGAACGGCGCAAATTGCGAGTTGATTGCGCCTGATGCAGCTGATACTCCATTACTGCTGGCTGCTGCTCACACAACTGCTCCAACATATGTAACGTGGAATTCCACCTGGTGGGTACGTCACATATGATGCGATGTTCAGGAAGGCTAAATCTGCGTTGCAGAGCTGCAATGCGCGATCTGACCATGCTGGAACGTCGCAAGTGAGCGCACTGTAGGCGGACCTTGTGCAGCAGTGCATCAAGATCCGGATAGTCCCTCAAAAAACTCTGCACGACCAAGTTGAGCACATGTGCCACACATGGTATGTGAGTGAGGTTGCCTAGGCCCAGAGCTGCCACCAGATTTCGGCCATTGTCACACACTACCAAGCCTGGCTGGAGATTCGCTGTCCAAAACTACACGTCGCTCTCCTGCTTGATGGCATTCCAGAGCTCCTGCGCTGTGTGGCTTCGATTCCCCATGGAATTTAATTTCAGGACGGCCTGTTGACATTTGCCCACGGCAGTGCTCATATCGGTCGCAACAGCTAAGCGTTGTGTGGTGCATGTGTGGGGTGCACGCATCACAAAAAGCTAAGCATCATAGAAGACAAGCATTGAGTAAACGGCAGTTATCCATGGCAGTTAATCAGGGCTGGAATAAGGTAGTCCACACTTTGCTATATTTTTAATCCTGAACAAAACTTTTTCAAAAATATTAGGTTTATCAAATACCCTTATTATTATTATTACAACCTCATGCATCTTTTGCAATATGTTTTTAATTTTATTTTAGTATATTTGTTTCTTGTTGTTTGTTATCTTTTTAATTATGTACATTAACTCTATCCTCCTGTGTTCCCTTGCCATCCACATTCACCACCCCATACCCCCTTCATCACGACTCATACACATCAGCCCCTCCATACTTCCCTCTCCCATGTACAGTTCCCATGCACTCATCACCTTCCTGAGAAACCTCAGGCCATCTAGCCCAAACACAATACAGAAAAAAGCAACTTACAACTCCAACAACTACCTGCTCTTTATCTTCCTACTCCTAATGATTTCAGGGACATCTCCCCCAACCCTGGTCCACCATCCCCCAACCTCAATTCCTACCCTACCTCATATCGAAACCATAGTAATCTTATTAATATTAATTGCACTCCCTCATCTCCTTCGTTTAACTGTTCCCTCTGGAATCCACGGTCTGCATGCAACAAGCTAACCTTCCTGCACAACTACTTTCTGAACAAACTCTCTTCATCTGTTGGCCCTCACTGAAACCTGGATTCAGGATTCTGACACGGTCTCCCCTCCTGCCATTTCCTATGGTGGCTTACAGTTCTCACATTCCCCGAGACCCTCAAACAGACATGGTGGTGGAGTCGCATACTCCTGTCCCCACAATGCACTTTCCAGGTCATCCCCCCAATTCCATCACTCTCATTCCCTTCTTTTGAGGTCCACACCATCAGGCTATTTCG
Organism: Oophaga sylvatica; assembly: GCA_033576555.1. NCBI lineage: Eukaryota > Metazoa > Chordata > Amphibia > Anura > Dendrobatidae > Oophaga > Oophaga sylvatica. The sequence goes on from JARQOD010002057.1 coordinate 3,511, forward strand.
TCCCCTCTCCCTCAGAGTAGCGGTCATATATCGGCCCCCAGGCCAAAGTCATTCTATGTGTAAGTGTGTGTGTGCAGCCCATTCACTATCTCCATCCATCCCTCACTCCCTCTAAATGGCTGGACCATCATTGTAAATACACCATTGTATATAAACACCTGTACTTTGTAGCTCCCCCACCTCATTGTAAATTGTAAGCTCTCAAGAGCAGGGGCGGCTTATATTGCTTTAATTATTTTATTGTTAACGTTGTTACTATGACTTGTGTTCTGAAACTGTTAAACTGTAAAGCGCAGTGGAATCTGTTGGCGCTATATAAATAAAGATTATTATTATTAAGCGTTCACTGGTCCATGTGGAGGTAGACCGTGACGGCTCCTGCAGCGATGTTTCTGAGGAACTGGAGTAGCAGGAGGAGTCAATGTGTACAGACTTGATTCCTGCAATCCTTGGAGTTGGCTGAAACACGTACAGCGCCACTCGCAAGATCTGTACCCGGCAACACAACATTGACCCAATGGGCAGTGAGGGAAAGGTATCGTCCATGGCCATGGGTACTGGTCCACGCAGCTGTGGTCAGGTGGACATTGCTACTGACGGAGTTTAGTAGCGCATGTTTAATTTTACCCTCAACATGCTTTTGCAGACCAGGGACGGCTTTGCCTGCTGAAATAAAATCGGCTTGCACATTGTATTGTGGGACTGCCAATGCCATTAAGTTACGGAAACTGTCAGTCTCCAGCAGCCTGAATGACAGCATTTCAAGGGACAGGAGTTTTGGAATGCCAGCATTCAGAGCCTGTGCTCATGGATGGTTTGCCGAGTAGGGCCGTCTTTTATCCCATGCCTGTGCTACCGATGGCTGTTTTGTGGCCTGGGAGTGTGATGATGACAGAGAACTTGCTGCTGTGGGTGGAATAACACTTTGTCTCTGGACAACAGTGACCGAGGTTCTTCCATGGCGATCCTGTGAGGAAGCCGAACCTGCTGTGTGTGAGCTGGAGGAAGAGGCTCCGACACGACCTGAAGATGTAGGTGCTGCTGTAGGTTCGCCTACATCTCCAGTGTGTCTTTGTAACTCAACTACGTGCTTTGTACCCACATGTTTGCACATATTTCCCACCTCTTCCGACAAGCCTACAACTGCAATGATCATCAGTCTACTGAACCAACACACGATCAGCTCTTCCGTCTCCTATTGTATCCTCAACCACCCCTGTAGATTGTGAGCCCTCACGGGCTGGGTCCTCTTCCTTCTGTACTTGTGTGTGCCTTGTATTGCTCATGTTTACTGTAATTGTCTATATTTGCCCCTCTTCACATGTAAAGCGCCATGGAATAAATGGCGCGAATAAAATCTATAATAATAATAATATTTGTGTTATTGACGTTACTGACACTTTTACCTCATTTTACTTTTTGATTACACAGCTTGCATTTGACATAGCAAATATCATCTGCAAGTGTGTCAAAAAAGGACCACGCAGTGCAAGTCCTGGCAGCGCCCGTTTTGACTTTTGGAAGAGAACAGGTTCCAAACTGGAGGCTAAAGTCAACATAGTATGCAGCCTAACTCTCCCTCCTGTTTGTACCGTTGGGGCAATCTCTTCCTCAGAGCTGCTCCCACCACCTTCCTGTTCCTCACGCCATGTTGGGTCTTGGACCTCATCATCTCCACTACCCTCTTCCAAAACCTGCTGCTGTTGGGTGGTCTGGCCAGCACCATGCTCAACAGAAACTGCCACCTGAGTCTCTTCATCATCAGATGCGTTCTGCGGTGTGCTGAGCATCGGCACTGCCTCACCCGCCTCTTCAGATTCTGAGAGACACAGCTGTTGCGCCTCACTGCATACTCCCTCTTCTTAACATTCCAGAATGCTGCTTGGCTGGGCCCCTGTTTGCAAGCCAACAGATTCTGAGAACAGAAGCAGAGACTCAGCTGGATCCTGTACAGAACTGTCTGACTGCCTGGGCAATTTGGCAGGCGGTGAAGAGACAGATGGTTGCTCAACAGTGCTGTGGTCCTGAGAGGAGGTGGAAGCAATTGAAGTAGATGCATTGGCTGCCATCCAAGCAACAACGGCTTAAATTTGTTCTTCCCGCAGCAGGGGGTACGCCGACCTCCAACTAAAGTGCACATAAAGGAACGCTCGGAAGTGCTGTTAGCACAGTCAACACTTGCTCCTGTGTTACTGGGGTTCAGTAATGTCAGCTGTTCCCCTGCTGTGTGTACGCCAAAAAGTCATGCTGCCTCCACCCTGTCCTCCTCTCATCCCTGGGCTCCAACACTGCCAGTTGTTGCTCGGAAGTAATTGCCAGGGTAATGACTCCTGCCCAGCCTGGTTACAGCACAACAGCTGTTTCCTGGCAGTGTCAACGTTAATTAGCCTCCAATAAGTTGTCCTGTCGTGTTGCATTCGGGTTAGCCGACTCTATGGTGCCTGTAGTTTAGTTGATTCCTATGTGTGCTGTGGGATATCTAAATAAAGGCTGTTTCCGTTGTGACAATAGGACAAGCACCCACTCTAGGACTGTGTGATTCGGTAACTGCGGACGGCTTGAGGCCTGTCAACTTACATTTTCATGGGTGCCTTATGGTACCCGTCCGTGTTCCAGTACCGTCAGCTGGTTCTCCGCACTGCCTTTGGCCTAGGTGCCTCCATGTCGGTATCCGAGTTCCAGCAACGTCTGCTGGTCCTTGGTAGTGCTTTTGAGCACAGGTACCTCCTGCTTAGTAACCGTGTCCCAGTAACGTCAGCTGGTCCTCGGTTGTGCCATTGGCTCTTTTCCTTCTGCTACCCGTCCGGGTTCCAGTAACGTCAACTGGTTCTCGGAAGTTAGACGACCCTAAAGACCACCCCGAAGAAGATGACGACCGCAAGGACGACGAGCATCAAGACAACCAGCCTGAACACCATCACAAAGAAGAAATATAATATTACCCAGAAGAAGATCACCAACAGGACAAAGAAGGTTAAGACAAACTACAAGATACAGAACAAGAGACAGAAGAACAATAAGCAGAAGATCAAAAAGCAGAAGAACATGAAGTATAAGACCAAAATGAAGAGCAAAATATATGCTCTAAATTATAAGCAGAAGAAGACTAAGCAGTGTATGGGGTGAGTCCGTTCCTCCTCGTGGTGCCCCTGGAAATTGCCTGCTGCTGCAGGCTAAACTGAACACGGACAAATACTGTTGTAATTTAAATCTTTTGTGACAGCAAGAACGGAAGGATGAAAAATTCATACTTTGACAGATTACAAGTACAGGAATCTCTGTCACAAATAAGAATATGATGAAGAAGATGAAGAGGAAGAAGATGAAGAAGTAGAATATGAAGAAGAATAATAGTTTAATAAGAACAATATGAGTAATGTTAACAAAAAGATGAATAGCAAGAAGTTTAAGAAGAAGATAAAAAAGGTGAAGATGAAGAATAATTTGATGACAAAGATGATGCTGCTGAAGATTATGAAGGTGAAAGTGTGGAAAAAGTTAAAAAGGTGAAGAGCATGGAAGTTGTGAAACATACATATTTGGCAAAATAGAAAAAAGGTTAACAACATTGTCAATTATTTCGTCAATCCGAACGTCTTTAAAAAAAAATATTAATGCTATTCCATTGGATTTGGTTAAACATCTATGCCTTTAATGTCTCCTCAACCTCCCCCAATACATTCTACATTACTCTTTGTTGTTTTCCTTCATGTACAATTAACCTACAAGCCAAGAATGGGCTTTTTTTAATTCCGATATTTTGTTCCCATAGACTTACATTGGATTTCCGTTATCGGTATCGGGTATCGCCGATATTTTTGGGGTATCGGCGATACCATTCCGATTCCGATACTTTTGGATATCGGAAAGTATCGCTCAACTCTAGTCAGGATTAAGATGCCAAAAAAATTTGCTGCCCACTGAGACCTAGGGCTGTGTAGATACGGTCAATATAGCTTATAGACAGCAACAGCAGACAGTAATGGAATGGACCCTTTTGATGTATGCAATGAAGTATGCCACATAGAATGCCAGTAGTGTAGGGGACATATCATTGGTCAAACTGAATTTGACAGGTGGTCCCGCCCACTATCATTTTGCTGTCCTCTTGATAGTGGTTTTGATATCCTTCTGATATCAAAAGCTGATCTATCAAGATCTATTCATCTGATTCTCATTTTGATATGATTTTATATTCCTCAATCGTATATTTTTTTTAATCACACTTTATATAGCTCAGATTTGCTATCAGGATTTTTAAAATCGTACTAATATGCTGGTGTGATTCCATGTGGAATGTCTCAAGTGTGGGAATGGAATTTGGAGTCTGTGTTTCTAACAGCATCATAAATTAGCAACTGTTTTCTGGAAACGTGTAAAATGACCTGTGTTTTCGTGGGTGATGTGTGACATATGGCGATGTTTATTGCAGGCATGGTAATAAAACAAATATCTGTTTTTTCTAGGTATGATAGATGGTCGCTTATGTTTTCGTCGAACAGGTTCTGATTTTTATGTGACATGTCATATGTAAAAAAAAAGTCCAAAAGATGTAGAAGATAAAACAAAAATGCAAAGCAGATGTAGAAGATGCTAAAAGCCTTTATTAATTGAATTTTCTACACGTCTGTGAAGAAGCATTAAGGGTCATGTAGGGTCATGGGATTCAGAAGAGACAAATACAGCTCTGCCGGACAAGGTGGATGATGTGCTGGCCGAATTTTAACCCCTTAACGACCAAGCCATTTTGTAGGTTAAAGACCAGGCCAATTTTTACAATTCTGAACACTGTCACTTTATGTGCTTATAACTCTGGAACGCTTCAACGGATCTTAGCGATTCTGAGATTGTTTTCTCGTAACATATTGTACTTCATGATAGTGGTAAAATTTCTTCAATATAACTTGCGTTTATTTATGAAAAAAACTGAAATATGGCAAAAATTTTGATAATTTTGCAATTTTCAAACTTTTAATTTTTATGCCATTAAATCAGAGAGATATGTCATAAAAAATAGTTGATAAATAACATTTCCCACGTGTCTACTTTACATCAGCACAATTTTGGAACCAAAATTTTTTTTTGTTAGGAAGTTATAAGTGTTAAAAGTTGACCAGCAATTTCTCATTTTTCCAACAAAATTTACAAAACCATTTTTTTTAGGGACCACCTCACATTTGAAGTGAATTTGAGGGGTCAATATGACAGAAAATACCCAAAAGTGACACCATTCTAAAAGCTGCACCCCTCAAGGTGTTCAAAGCCACATTCAAGAAGTTTATTAACCCTTTAGGTACTTCACAAGAATTGAAGCAATGTGGAAGGAAAAAATGAACATTTAACTTTTTTTCCCAAAATTTTTATTTTGACACAATTTTTTTAAATTTTATCAATGGTATCAGTAGAAAATGAACCACAATATTTGTTGTACAATTTCTCCTGAGTACACCGATACCCCATGTGTGGGGGTAAACCACTATTTGGGCGCATGGCAGAGCTCGGAAGGGAAGAAGCGCCATTTGACTTTTTTGGCTGGAATTGAGATTGGACGCCATGTTGCATTTGGAGAGTCCATGTGTGCCTAAACAGTGGAAACCCCGCACAAGTGACCCCATTTTGGAAACTAGACACCCCAAGGAACTTATCTAAATGTGTTGTGAGAGGTTAGAACCCCAAGGGCTTCACAGAAGGTTATAAAGTAGAGCCGTAAAATTAAAAAATCATATTTTTTCCACAAAAATGATCTTTTCATCCCAATTTTTATTTTCCAAAGGATAAAAGGACCCCAAAAGTTATTGTTCAATTTGACCTGAGTACGCTGATACCCCATATGTGAGGGTAAACGACTATTTGGGCGCATGGCAGAGCTCGGAAGGAAGCAGCGCCATTTGACTTTTTTGGCTGGAATTGAGATTGGACGCCATGTCGTATTTGGAGAGTCCTGTATGCCTAAACAGTGGAAACCCCCCACAAGTGACCCCATTTTGGAAACTAGACCCCCCCAAGGAACTTATCTAGATGTGTGGTGAGAGCTTTGAACCCCCAAGGGCTTCACAGAAGGTTATAACGTAGAGCCGTAAAATTAAAAAAATCATATCTTTTCAACAAAAATGATCTTTCCACCCCAATTTTTATTTTCCAAAGGGTAACAGGACCCCAAAAGTTATTGTGCAATTTGTCCTGAGTACGCTGATACCCCATATTTGGGGGTAAACCACTATTTGGGCGCATGGCAGAGCTTAGAAGGGAAGCAGCGCCATTTGACTTTTTTGGCTGGAATTGAGATTGGACGCCATGTCGTATTTGGAGAGTCCTGTATGCCTAAACAGTGGAAACCCCCCACAAGTGACCCCATTTTGGAAACTAGACCCCCCCAAGGAACTTATCTAGATGTGTGGTGAGAGCTTTGAACCCCCAAGGGCTTCACAGAAGGTTATAATGTAGAGCTGTAAAATTAAAAAATCATATCTTTTCCACAAAAATGATCTTTCCACCCCCAAATTTTATTTTCCAAAGGGTAACAGGACCCCAAAAGTTATTGTGCAATTTGTCCTGAGTACGCTGATACCCCATATGTGGGGGTAAACCACTATTTTGACGCATGGCTGAGCTCGGAAGAGAAGGAGCACCTTTTTCAACTGCAGACTTTGATGGAATGGTCTGCGGGTGTCATGTCACGTTTGGAGAGCCCCTGATGTGCCTAAACAGTAGAACCCCCCCACAAGTGACTCTATTTTGGAAACTAGACCCCCCAAGGAACTTATCTAGATGTGTGGTGAGCACTTTGAACCCCGAAGTGCTTCACAGAAGTTTATAACGTAGAGCCGTGAAAATAAAAAAAATCATATTTTTTTCCACAAAAATAATCTTTTTGCCCCCAAATTTTTATTTTTATAAGGGTAACAGGAGAAATAGGACCCCAAAAGCTATTGTGCAATTTGTCCTGAGTACGCTGATACCCCATATGTGGGGGGAACCACTATTTTGATGCATGGCAGAGCTCGGAAGGGAAGGAGCATCGTTTTTAAATGCAGACTTTGATGGAATGGTCTGCAGGTGTCATGTCGCGCTTGGAGAGCCCCTGATGTGCCTAAACAGTAGAAACCCCCCACAAATGACCCCATTTTGCAAACTAGACCCCCCAAGGAACTTATTTAGATGTGTGGTCAGCACTTTGAACCCCCAAGGGCTTCACAGAAGTTTATAACGTAGAGCCGTGAAAATAAAAAAATCTTTTATTTTTCCACAAAAATGACCTTTTTGCAACCAAATTTTTATTTTTATAAGGGTAACAGGAGAAATAGGACCCCAAAATTTGAAGTGCATTTTGTCCTGAGTACGCTGATACCCCATATGTGGGGGGAACCACTGTGATCGCCTTATTGTGATCTTTGGGAGGCAGAATGAACAAATCCACAAAAGGTAAAGAATTGGTTTTCTTTTTTACGCCGTTCCTCGTGCGGTATTAGTGATTAGGCAAATTTATTCCTCGGATCGGTGCAATTACAGCATTACCATATTTACACCCTTTTTTCATGTTTAGCTTCTGTCACACTCTAAAAGACGTTTTTTTTTGGAATAATTTTTTGGAAGAAATTTTTGCATCGCCGTATTTTGAGAGCTATAATTTTTCCATATTTCGGCTGACAGAGTTATCTGTGGGCTTATTTTTTGCGGACGAGTTGACGTTTTTATTGGTACCATATTCGTGCACATAATGTTTTTTGATCGCTTCCTATTCCGATTTTTGTGGAAGCAGAATGAACAAAAACCAGCAATTCAGGAATTGTTTTTTTTTTTTTACTCCGTTCCTCGTGTGGTAAAATTGATAAAGCAGCTTTATTCTTTGGGTCACTATGATTACAGCGATACCTCAATTATATATTTTTTTATGTTTTGGCGTTTTTTACACAATAAAAAGTTTCATAGAAAAAATAATTATTTTTGCATCAGTTTATTCCGCGAGCGATAACTTTTTTATTTTTTCGCTGATGATGCTGTATAGCAGGCTTGTTTTTTGCGGGACAAGATGACGTTTTCAGCCGTACCATGGTTATTTATATCCCACTTTTTGATCGCGTGTTATTGCACTTTTAATTTACTACTTTTTTTTTTTTTTACGGCTTTCACTGAAGGGGTTAACTAGGAATACGCTTTTATTGATAGGATTTTTACGGACGCGGCGATAGCAAACATGTGTTTTTTTTGTTTTTTTTATTACATAAAAATGTGTATTTTTAGGGGATTTTTTTTAAATTATTTTTTAATATTTTTTTTACAATTTTTTTAAAAAAATGCTTTTTTTTACTTGTCCCTTTATGGGACTTTCACTTTTTTACTTTTTATTGCAGTTACAACGCATTGCAATGCTCCAGCATTGCAATTCATTGTAACCATAGTGAAAGCTGCTGTGACCATGATCACAGCAGCTTTCCGTAGCTACATGACCCGGAGGTTGTCATCAAGGCGGAGATCGGGTCCTGCAAATACATTGCAGGGCGCCGATCTGAGGCAGAGGGAGCTCCCGACCCTCTGCCTCCCCCCCGGAGCGCTGCGATCGCGTTCGATTGCAGCAGTCAGGGGGTTAACAGCCAGGCGCGGCGGAGGCGCCGCTCCTGGCTGTCAGTGCAGGAAGACTGGCCACTGCAGCGCCTGCTCCTGCACTGATCGCGCTGGAGATGCTGAAATTTCAGCATCTCCTGCGCGATCGCTGCTGTGTTTGGTCAGTCAGATTGACTGACCAAGCACAGCGCTGTAGGTGCGGGGACCGACGGCAAAGGTCCCGGCACCGCTTGCCGTGCCTGTCAGCTGTCTGTGACAGCTGTCGGCACTGATCTACCACTGCGTGTTTACACGCAGTGGTAGATCAAAGGGATGACGTGCACAGTCCGTCCTGGTGCTGGAACTGACACCCGGCCATAACGGACTGTGCACGTCATTGGACATTAAGGGGTTAAAGATGATAATCTCTCAGATATAAAATTTGACATGATTCTATCATTTATTTGCTTATCATGAGTAAAGTTCTGTAAAATCTTATTGAGTGGAAAGTTCTGAGCTAAAAAATGTAAAAACTAAACGCAGTAATGGCCACATACACTACTATATGTATCCTGGATTTGTCTGTTTTTTAATAATAATAAGACTCACAATTCTTGTTCAAGAATGTCACAAACTCGAGCGGAAAGATAACGCTGTCCGCACATAATCCGTAGCTATCAAAAAATATGGCATTCTTATTATCGCAGAGTACAATCAATATCCAGTGGCGTCCGGCTTGACGCGAGGGGTCTGTATTCGCGATGAATGCTACAGGACGCTGATTTACTCGTTGTGTCGGAAGCAAATCACACGGAAACACGAAGCCGAACAGTCGCTCTGTATAGCTATCCCCCTTCAGCAGCGTTGTAAGTTGTAGACTATCCATCATTAATTAATTAAATCGTACAAGATCTCTCTTCTACTATTAATTTCCAGAAAGGATGGGTTGATTGCAAAAACAAGCATATTTATCGTATGGGGCCAGTAGCGGAAATCAGACTTCAGCACGCAGGTCACCTGTTTAATGAGAAAGAAATGGCAGCCGGGTTCTTGATCAGGTGATAAATCAAACGCAAACAGGATGAATCCGGCCATAAACTCTTCACGATCTAAGGCCATGGCACAATCAGCTTTTTGCTTACCGGATACATGAGCGAGAGCCATATACAGTTATATGAAAAAGTTTGGGCACCCCTATTAATCTTAAGCTAAATGTTTTATAAAAATTGGTGTTTTTGCAACAGCTATTTCAGTTTGATATATATAATAACTATTGGACACAGTAATGTTTCTGCCTTGAAATGAGGTTTATTGTACTAACAGAAAATGTGCAATCTGCATCCAAACAAAATTTGACAGGTGCATAAGTATGGGCACCTCACCAGAAAAGTGACATTAATATTTAGTAGATCCTCCTATTGCAAAAATAACAGCCTCTAGTCGCTTCCTGTAGCTCTTAATGAGTTCCTGGATCCTGGATGAAGGTATTTTTGACCATTCCTCTTTAGAAAACAATTCCAGTTCAGTTAAGTTTGATGGTCGCCGAGCATGGACAGCCCTCTTCAAATGATCCCACAGATGTTTAATGATATTCAGGTCTGGGGACTGGGATGGCCATTCCAGAACATTGTAATTGTTCCTCTGCATGAGTGCCTGAGTAGAATTGGAGCGGTGTTTTGGATAATTGTCTTGCTGAAAGATCCATCCCCTGCGTAACTTCAACTTTCTCACTGATTCTTGAACATTATTGTCAAGAATCTGCTGACACTGAGTGGAATCCATGCGTCCCTCAACTTTAACAAGATTCCCGGTGCCGGCATTGGCCACACAGCCCCAAAGCATGATGGAACCTCCACCAAATTTTACTGTGGGTAGCAAGTGTTTTTCTAGGAATGCTGTGTTTTTTTAACGCCTTGCATAATGCCTTTTTGTATGACCAAACAACTCAATCTTGGTTTCATCGGTCCACAGGACCTTCTTCCAAAAAGAAATTGGCTTCTCCAAATGTGCTTTTGCATACCTCAGCCGACTCTGCTTGCGGCGTGCTTGCAGAAACGGCTTCTTTAGCATCACTCTCCCATACAGCTTCTCCTTGTGCAAAGTGCGTTGTATAGTTGACCGATGCACAGTGACACCATCTGCAGCAAGTTGATGCTGCAGCTCTCTGGAGGTGGTCTGAGGATTGTCCTTGACTGATCTCACCATTCTTCTAATCTGCCTTTCTGATGTTTTCTTGGCCTGCCACTTCTGGCCTTAACAAGAACTGTCCCTGTGTTCTTTCATTTCCTTACCCCTACGATGCATGACATTTGGAATCTACACTCTTACATATCCCGGGCCTTTCAGGCCCGTTTGCAACTTATATGGAAGGAATTGACAAAAAAAAAAAAAATGCATTTTTTTAGTTTATTTTAAAAATGTAAAGTCAGATATGACAAATGCACACAATTATATGTGGTTAAAAAGAGAAATAACATGTAAATTGAAGTAAACAAAACCTGCAACTAGTTTTCGTTTCTAACTTTTCCTTTACTTTTCAATTTTATTACTCTCCATCACAATTTTCGCATGTTATCTTCTCTAAAGAATGTTCTTTACAAACATTTTTGATGATTTCAGGTTTTTTTTTCCGGGTATTGAGTTCAACAATGGCATCATGATGCATTGCACTGCAAAAAATTCCAGCCATTTCAGCCTAAAGAAGTGACCTGAGATGTCCTGAACAGTATATAAACATCTCAATCCAGGAAAGAATCAACACATCCAGAAATAAATTTGACAAATAGCTAGAGTAAAGAAATGAAGCCAGCAAAGAATCAACAAATACAGAAATACATGTGATAATGGCTGACCAGTCTAAACAACATGTATGAAACCAGCTTGGCTATCTAATCTTATAAATGCAGCTGGCAGATGCAGGAGTAATAGTCTTGGGTATCTGGTGGCTACAAACAGTTGCCAAATGGTACTTACCAGCAATAATATCACACAGGGGGTAATGGAAGTCCTTCATATTCAGTCAGTGAGGGAATGAGCTTCTCCTTCCAACAGTGCATCAATTCTGAAAGATGGGTGGGGAGAGCAAAGGGACAAAAGGCAAATAGCTAGGTGGAGCCTGTATGCTGTGTACACAAAGTAAAGGTGGCTTCACATGGGTCATCTATTGTTCAACTGGTTTATCTACTGACCACAGGTAGTTGGCTGTGTGAAAGGACCTTTAGTCTGAAAACATAAATGCCATGCAGACATTTTGTTCTTCCAAAAAAGCATTTTTATAAAAAAGATGATCACAAGAAACTAGGAAATTACCAACAACTAAAAACCTGAGAAATACCTAGAGTTTCAAAATTCTAAAGTACAGCAAGTAATCTTGCAGAAAATAGCAAAAAAAATAAAAAAAAAAAAAATAAATTGATGAGTATATGATAAACCTAATACGGGCTTAAAAGGCCCAGGATATGTAAAGCTGTAGTTTTTCCAAAAAAAAATTATATAAAAAAAACCCCATCACATAAAAATATATAAACAACTGGAAATTACACACAACTACAGACCTGAGAAATACTTAGAGTTTCAAAATTCTAAGTTTAAAAACCTTTCAGAATTTTTGCAAAACAAAAGTTTTGCCCATCCCTGGTGTTAAATGCCGTCTTCCATTCGTCCCCCTCACGGATGCGAATCAGGTTGTACGCACCCCGCAGGTCTAACTTAGTAAATACCTTTGCTCCCGAAGCCTGTCAAAGAGCTCAGAGATTAGCGGCAAAGGATATTTATTTTTCACGGTGATAGCGTTGAGACCCCTATAATCAATGCACGGACGTAATTCTCCGTTCTTCTTCTGCACAAAGAAGAACCCCGCTCCCGCTGGTGACACCGACTTCCTAATGAATCCCCTTGCCAAGTTCTCCTGAATATATTGGGACATGGCCTCTGTCTCAGGAAGAGAGAGGGGATAAACCCTTCCTCTAGGAGGCTCAGCTCCAAGCAAGAGGTCGAATAGACAGTCATAGGGGCGATGAGGCTGAAGAGTCTCCGCAGCCTTCTTCGAGAAAACGTCGGCATAAGACCAATAGACCTTGGGAAGAGGAGAGAGGTCTATGGGTATCTCAGTGGTGTTGACCTGCACGCTGTCCCTAATGCATCTGCCTTTACATAAATTACCCCAACCCAGAATTCTCCCTGAAGACCACTCAATATGGGGAGAGTGGTGGCGGAGCCAGGGTAATCCCAACAAAACCTCATCTATACCCTCAGGGAGTATAAAAAATGATATATTCTCCTGATGGGAAGGAGACATAGACAAGGTGAGTGGGACAGACTGATGGGTGATTTGTGAGGACAGAATTGCTCCGTTCAACACCCGTACAGATACTGGTTCAGCCAGCAACACCAAAGGCATGGTGTGGCGAGAAACAAAGGAGGATGACATAAAATTCCCCTCTGCCCCAGAATTCACACACAGCTTGACGGGTAGGGTGGTAGAACCGTGGGTAATTATCCCCTTGAGGAGCACTTTAGGGGCAAAACGCATGGCGTCCAGTGACCCTGTTCCTACGGTTACTGGGCGCGACCGTTTATTCAGCCGCTGTGGACATCGGTTGGCAAAATGTCCCTGCTGCTGGCAAATATAACAAATCGGGGATGGACGAGTGACCCGAGATTTAGATCCTGCAGGAGCAACCTCCTGAAGGTCGGGCGCCTGAACGGGCGACTCCAGAGGGGTGGTGAACGTTGGAGCCAACCGAACCCTCTGCCTACACTGGGCACGTTCCAGCCTCTGCTCGTGGAAATGGAGGTCGACGCGGGTGGAAATAGCGATAAGCTTCTCCAGTGTGGCAGGAATCTCTCTGGTAGCCAAGGCGTCTTTCACATGACCCACCAGTCCTCTCCAGAACACGGGATTGAGGACTTTATCTGGCCACTCTAATTCCGAGGCCAGAGTCCGAAATTGGACAGCAAACTGGCTGACCAAAACCGAACCCTTGGTACTTGCCAGCAGTTTGAGCGCCGTATCGTGGGTGATCTGAGGTCCTAGAAAAACCTATTTCAGAGCCTCCAGAAAACGAGAAGCACTCCGCACCACACGGTCGTCGCGCTCCCACAGCGGCGTTGCCCACTCAAACGCTCTGCCCGACAGAAGAGCTATCACAAAGCCCACTTGTGCCCGATCCGTGGGGAAACGTGCAGCCAGAAGCTCGAGGTGTAGGGAGGACTGACTCACGAATCTCCGACATTGCTTGCTGTCACCAGCAAACTTGTCTGGAAGCGGGAGGTGGGACAATGTAGGGACAGAGGTGGCAGAGGACAAACTGGCTGCAGCTATGCTAGCAGCCTGAACAGCGACTGCGGTAACATCCACAGCTGAGTTTGTGCTCTCAAGAGCCGCCAAACTACCCTCCAGCTGCTGGGTGTACAGCTGTAAACGCTGTTCATCCGCCATTTTACTAGCCAGACCCTGGCGCTAATATTATGTTAGGGTCTACGGAACGCACCAAATATAAGATGTGGAGAGGTGCGTTCGCAGCCCGGGGTCCACCGTGCAGGCGGAGCCTGCTGCTAGTAAAATGGCGTAAGAAGCAAACTCTGTTATCCCGCAAAGTCGCCAACATAAACGCCGTAACGCGCTATGGCAATAAGTGCTAACTCTGTTACTCCACAGAGCTGCTAGAAGGAGAGCCGCAGCGCTATATGGCGATGTGTGCAAACTCACTAAACACAACTGAGTCGCAAAGAAAACATGCTAGGGCGCTGTCTAGCGTTGAAAGCGAACCCTGTTACGTCACAGGGCCGCTGAGAAAAAGTGCTGTGTCCTGTCAGGCTCTCAGGTACACAGTTAAGTGCTAAGCGTACATAAAACGTGATCATGTGCTAATGTCCTCGCGGGAGTCACCCGCAATCTATGGCGTCTGAACGCCAGACCATGAATACGGCAATCAAAACTCCTCACCGGTTATGCCGGTAATCTAGGGCATCTAGGACGCCGACCCTGACCAGCTAGCACACCAAACTCCTCACCGATTAAGTCGGTATTCTAGTGGCTTATTTCAGCCGGGTCCCTAACCACACACACACATGACCACACTGGCGCATAGCATACAATGGTTGATATTAGCGCATGGCGGCCTAGCCATGCTACCCTTTTATAGTAACAGCTACAGGACCTGCCAGAAACAAGGACCAATGAAGCTTGTTCCAGAACAACAGTAGTCACAGGACCTTCCTGGCAGACCAATAGGAGCTGCTGCAGTACCTGAGCATGTGACCCCTGATCTCCAATGAGAGATCTCACTCTGGGCATGCTCAGAAGAGAAAACGCAGGACTTTGTCCCAAAGACGTCTGCTCCAGCACTGGCTATAATAGCAGATCCAGGAAAGGCAGCAGCAAGTCACTGCACAGTACTGGAGTGGGCAAGACGCTTGGACCGACGTCTCTGCAGAGCAGGCTCCACTGCGGCCGGAGATGAATGGGAGATCGCAGCGGGGCTGGTTCGAGACTCCCTTTCTTGCAGCAGCGGGAACTCGAACCCTAACAGGGTTACTATGTTCCTCACAGTGGAATCTGACAGGTTAAATCTCTGAGACAGCTTTTTGTATCCTTCCCCTGAACAACCCAAGTCATGGCCAAGAGTTTTGAGAATGACACAAATATTATATTTTCACATGATCTGCTGCCCTCTTGTTTTTATGTGTGTTTGACAGATGTTTTTATCACAGACAGAAATATAATAATTGCAAACATATGAGTAACAAAAGCTTAGATTGACAGTTAGAAAGAGTTAATGCAGCAAGTCAATATTTGCAGTGTTGACCCTTCTTCTTCAGGACCTCTGCAATTCTCCCTGGCATGCTCTCAATCAACTTCTGGACCAAATCCTGACTGATAGCAGTCCATTCTTGCACAATCAATGCTTTCATTTTGTCAGAATTTTTAGGTTTTTGTTTGTCCACCCGTCTCTTGATGATTGACCACAAGTTCTCAATGGGATTAAGATCTGGGGAGTTTCCAGGCCATGGACCAAAAATCTCTATGTTTTGTTCCCTGAGCCATTTAGTTATCACCTTTGCTTTATGGCAAGGTGCTCCATCATGCTGGAAAAGGCATTGTTGATCGCCAAACTGCTCTTGGAGGGTTGGGAGAAGTTGCTCTTGGAGGACATTCTGGTACCATTCTTTATTCATGGCTGTGTTTTTAGGCAAGACTGTGAGAGAGCCGATTCCCTTGGCTGAGAAGCAACCCCACACATGAATGGTTTCAGTATGCTTAACAGTTGGCATGAGACAAGACTATAGGTAGCGCTCACCTTGTCTTCTCCGAATGAGGCGTTTTCCTGATGTCCCAAACAATCGAAAAGGGGATTCATCAGAGAAAATAACTTTACCCCAGTCCTCAGCAGTCCACTGACTGTACCTTTTGTAGAACATCAGTCTGTCTATGATGTTTTTTCTGGAGAGACTTGGCTTCTTTGCTGCCCTCCTTGAGACCAGGCCTTGCTCCAAGAGTCTCCGCCTCACAGTGCGTGCAGATTCACTTACACGTGCCTGCTGCCATTCCTGAGCAAGCTCTTTACTGCTGGTAGCCCGATCCCGCAGCTGAAACACTTTTAAGAGACTGACCTGACGCTTGCTGGTCTTTCTTGGGCACCCTGAAGAATTTTTGACAATAATGGAACCTCTCTCCTTGAAGTTCTTGATGATGCGATAGATTGTTGACTGAGGTGCAATCTTTCTAGCTGCGATACTCTTCCCTATTAGGCCATTTTTGTGCATTGTAATGATGACTGCACGTGTTTCTTTAGAGATAACCATGGTTAACAGAAGAGAAACAATGATGCCAAGCACCAGCCTCCTTTTAAAGTGTCCAGTGGTGTCATTCTTACTTAATCATGACAGATTGATCTCCAGCCATGTCCACACCTGTGTTAATGGAGCAATCACTGAAAAGAGGTTAGCTGGTCCTTTGAAGGCAGGGCTGCAATGATGTTGAAATGTGTTTTGGGGGATAAAGTTCATTTTCTAGCCAAATATTGACTTTGCAAGTAATTGCTGTTAAGCTGATCACTCTTTATAACATTCTGGAGTATATGCAAATTGCCATTAGAAAAAGTGAAGCAGTAGACTTTGTAAAAATTAATATTTGTGTCATTCTCAAAACTTTTGGCCATGACTATATGTTGAATAATCTTTGTTTTCAGATCATTTGACAGTTGTTTGGAGGAGCCCATGATGCCACTCTTTAGAGGAGATTCAAACAGGAGTAAAACTTGCAAGTGGCCACTTTAAGTAGCTTTTCTCATGATTGCATATACCTGGCTATGAAGTTCAAAGCTCAATGAGGTTACAAAACCAAAACAAGTGCTTTAGTAAGTCAGGAAAAAGTAGGTAGGAGTATTTAAAACAAGAAAATGATAAGGGTGCCCATACTTATGCACCTGTCAAATTTTGTTTGGATGCAGATTGCACATTTTCTATTAGTACAATAAACCTCATTTCAAGGAAGAAACATTACTGTGTCCAATAGTTATTAGTAGTGTTGAGCGATACTGCTCGATAGCTAAAAATATCGGATCGGAATGGTATCGCCGATATCACTAAATATCGGCGATATCCGATTCCGATACCGGAAGTCCCATGTAAGTCTATGGGAACAAAATATTGCAACTAAAAAAACACATTTCTTTCCTTGTAAACACAAAATATACACACTTAGAATACATAATATATATATATATATATATATATATACATGTCATTGTGACATATATATATATATATATACATATATTTATAGTTTATTCACTTCTACATAGTAAAATAGCCTCTGATTCAATTGCCGGGTAAAGCCGGCATTTGTGAAAAGACAGAAGCACCCGAGGGTCCAGTCGCCACAGAGATGTTGCATCGCACCCAGCGAACAGGATTCAGAAGCTCGCTATAAGCGAGTCCTGTGTGCCTTAATTGAACTGTTTTTTTGCTTGAGAATTGCAAAAATCATCATAGACTGTATTTGCCATTTTTCCATCATATCTGCGCCACGAGGCACAGGTGAAGAATAAGGGGTGCTCTCGTGGGCGTACACTCACTCCGTGGCGCGAAAACGATGTCCGCACACTCTAAATGTTACTGCAATGTAAGATCGTGCCCCACAGCTCTGGAGTTCCGCCTCCTCATCCTCCTCAGTGGGCGTAAACGAACGCGAAGGTCCCGCCTCCCTACAAAATATGTCGCCTATCCTGATGCTAATGACACATGTGACTTTGCTGAGATGGCGAATGGACGTGAGCAGAAGTGGGAAGGGATGGAGGAGTCAGAGCTCTCCCCCCACGGAAGCGACCCGATCGCCACGGAGCCACCGTTTGGCACCCGGCCTGGAAACCCTCCTACGCTGGAAGAAGCGGAGGATACCCTGAGAGACCTGGCCCAGCACCGGGAGGAGGTCGCCAGGATGGAAGCGAGCTGGCGGGCCCTAAAACTACAATTGGAGCGGCGCCAATCCCTCTTACCCCCTGAAGTGTCTGTACCGGAAGGTGAGGCACCCGTTCCAGTAGAGGAGGCCGTGCGGGCATCCCAGCCCTTGCAATCTGAACCGGTTGCCAGTATCTCAGTAGAGGCACCCGTTCCAGTACAGGAGGCCGTGCGGGCATCCCAGCCCTTGCAATCTGAACCGGTTGCCAGTATCTCAGTGGAGGCACCCGTTCCAGTACAGGAGGCCGTGCGGGCATCCCAGCCCTTGCAATCTGAACCGGTTGCCAGTATCTCAGTGGAGGCACCCGTTCCAGTACAGGAGGCCGTGCGGGCATCCCAGCCCTTGCAATCTGAACCGGTTGCCAGTATCACAGTGGAGGCACCCGTTCCTGCAGAAAACGCCGCACCAGCACCCCAGATCCCGATGTCTGCCCCCGTCGCTGAGGCAGAAGAAGCGACACCCGTCCTCATGGAGGAGGCCGCGCAGGCACCAGAGCTCTACCTGCCTGTACCGGAGCCCCGACCGTCATCTGTTCCGGAGCCGGCTGCTTCCGCCACAGGTGAGCGCCGCCAGGACTGGCGGGCGCCAGGAGAGCTGCCGCAAACCGGACATCGTAAGCTGGCGTTTGATGTTGGAGACATGGAGCTGCTGGTGGAGGAGAATTACAACCGGCGTCAGGAGGAAGAGTGGAGACGTCGGGAGCGGGAAGCAGAGCGACAAAGGGAGCAGCGAGAATCCCAAAAGCTTCGGCAACGTCACCTGGAGAAGGACCTGGCAGAGAAGGCACGTATGAGAAAGGATAAAAGTACGGTGAGGGAGCCGCGGCGTAAGGGTGCAGTACAGAATTTTAAGTTAAAAGGTGGTTGGGGCTTCATCCAGGAGCCTGGACTTTATTTAGAAGTTTTTGTAACCCGGCGGGACGTGGAGGCTCACCTCCCAGAAGGACACCCGGGGAGGGACCTGTTGCCAGGAGACTTGGTGACTTACACCCGACACTGGGGTTACAATGGATGGTATGCCCTAAATGTTACCAGGTGCGACCCCTACTCCCCAGAGTGTCAGGAAACTGACAGACCCTACGAGCCTTCAGCCTCCCCCAACCAGGCCTCTGCACAAGTGCCCACCCCATGCCGTAAATCTCCCCAGCCTCCCTCAGTGGTCTCCTCAGCAGCCCCAGCTATGGACATGATAATGATAGCTGGCCCGTACCCGGCGCCTGTTAGGCCCCCTGGGGTTCGTTCAGTCTGGGACATAGGGGTCCAGACCCGGAGGGAGATGAAAAAGGTGGCCACACAGACCCAGATAGCGGGTCACGACGTCACTGTACAGGCCACACGACGTCATCAGGTCTGGGTGGACCCTCCTGTCACGGATAGTTAAATTATTGATGTACCCGGACGGGTGAATGTTCATAAAAAGAAGTTTATTGTTGCCTTAATATACCCAGGTTGGGTAATGGTTTGATGTACCCGGACGGGTGAATGTTCAGAAGAACAAGTTTATTGTTGCCTTAATATACCCAGGTTGGGTAATGGTGTTTCACTGTAATGAAAATGTTGAACTTTGAAGCCATGAACTGTACTGGCTCACAAACTTTTCTGTAAATAGTTGGCACTTCGGTGCTCCATCTTGGTTTTACAAAAAACTTTACTGTGCACTATTTTCAACTACCTCAGAAACTAAAAACCCGTTTGGTGTGGCCGAAAGTGAGGTCTGCTCAAGGAAAGTCTTGCAGCCCACCCAAGACCACAGTTGGAGGTTTGGAGCGGGTCCTCCACAAGCACAAGTAAAAGACACTGTGAAGTTACCCCGGTGGGGGTAGTCCTAAGAAGTCTCCACGAACTTCGGCACTAATGCTATTTGCACTTTTGTTGAATATGTATTTATTAACACACATGTATAACACATATCAAGGGTATGAACAGTAACAAAACATGTCACATAATATAAGCCATTTGCACTTTTGTAATGTTATTATTAAAAATTTTATTATGCAACGTTTAACTTGAAGTGTTTCCTGCTTTCTTACTACGTCGCATAGTCCACTCTGCTACATCACTTTGCACCATTGCTCTATCTCACATCTATCTGCCCTGGAAGGATAGCGTGTTACCTGTAGAAGACTTTTCACCTACCTGCACTACACCATCCCTTCCAGAGGACCTGCACAGCAGCGCTGGACACCCTGACCAGGTACTACAGGTGGCGTCACGACAAACTACACGAACATTCTATCATCCCCTGGAAATATCCCACATTCCAGTGATCGCCAAGGTCACGGACCGAGCTGTGCTACTCGTGACATCCCCCGTAGAAGTCGACGTGATCGGTGCCGAGTACCCACAAAACCCCTGTCTCTGTGCGACTCAACTTCCCTCACTGTGCTGGCACTTTACATTTACAAATGCCTCTGGGTTTTTTTTTTGGGGGGTGGGAACATTCAGACTTTTGCTATGTGGCCCCATGATTTATATGTACGCCGCTGCTGCTGAGGCATGGTATTTAAGGCTGTTAAGGAGCCAACATACATGGACCTTGCCAGCAGCGTCGGACTGGAGTACCTTGGGCCCACCAGAGAAAATATATTCTTGCGGCCCAACATCATACTTCCCAACCTTTGAATAAGGGAAAGAGGGACAAAGGCTGTGGCACGCTGTGCATGCTGCAGAAAATTTTAGGCCATGCCACGTTGCACCACAGACTGTCCAGGAGTTGGTGGATGCTTTAGTCCAGGTGTGGGAGGAGATCCCTCACGAGACCATCCGTTGCGCTCATCAGGAGCATGGCCAGAAGTTGTAGGGAGGTCATACAGCATACCTCCCAAATTTGGAAGACAGGAAGGAGGATTAAAGACTGCGGCGCGTGTTGCGCGCCGCTGAAAATTTTAGGCCACGCCCCGACAACACCCATTTCAAAGCTAATCACACCCATATCCTCGCCCCAAGCGTAACCATTTAGCACTGCTGATCACACTGACTGGTAATGAGGGCACAGTGGCTGGTACTGAGGAAAAGAAAGAAAGAGCAGCGAGAGAGAAAGAACAAACAGAGAAAGAGAGGAAAGAAAGAAAAGAGAGAAAGAAAGAACAGAGAGAAAAAAGAACAGAGAGCGAGAAGGAAAGAACAGAGAGCGAGAAAGAAAGACTAGAGAGAGAGCCATAGGCGTAGCTAGGGTTTTGGTTTAGTGGGGGCAAAACTTCTGAGTGGGCCCATCATCAGAGAACCTCAGCAAATGACCGCGCTGTTGGCCAAAATAATCTATATATAAAAAGACCAATATTGATATTACCGCCATATGGTCTGTGTTAAATAATACCAGTCCTACAGAACATATAGATTACAGCACAGGTACAGATAATGACTTACCGCTGATGTTCTTTCTAATGGAATTGTTCACTTTTCATGTCTTTTCCATCTGGCCCACACCGACATGACGACTTCTCCAGCCAGGACTCGACTGCACCCCCATTAAAAAAAAATAAAAAAAAAACTCACCTCCCGGCTCCTGTGCTGCTCACTGTTCTCCCTCTCAGCGTCTGACAGCGGGCGCCGGCAGGTGATGTTATTGCGCCCCGCTGTAATACGCTGAGAGGGGGATTATGGGAGAGAAGGAGCGCTCGCTCCTTCTCTCTCCATGCGTTCAGCTTTATCGGCTGGATGCCGATACAGCTGACCCTCCGATGACGGGTGGGGGCCCACTGCTGGCACCGGGCCCCCCCAACACCTGTTCAGGCCCCATAGCTTCTGGGCGGCAGAGCAGGGAGAGCGATTCTCCCTGCTCTGCCGCAGAATTTAACTGTATCGTAGCTCCGGGTGGGCCCCCTCAGAGCGCGGGCCCCGGGGCCACCGCCCCCTCTGCCCCGCGACCTATCCTTTCAAATCAGGGCCCACCACGCAGGAGCTGGGGCCCACCGTAGGTTTCTCCGGTGTCCCGATGCCTCAGTCCGACCCTGCTTGCCAGCCTGATAATACCAGGCCACAGCAGTCTGCTTAGCTTGGCTGGTTAACAAAAATAGGGGATCCCCTCGAAAAAAAAACGGCGTAGGGGTCCCCCTATTTTTGTTAACCAGCCAAGTAAAATGCAGACTGCTGCGGCCTGGTATTAAAAGACTGTCAAGGCCCATGGATTTTGGCCCTCAACAGCCTGATAATACCAGGCTACAGCAGCCCCACATTTGGCGCATCAAAAGATGTGCCAATTGTGGCACTTTACCCGGCTCTTCCCAGTGCCCTGTAGCGGTGGCAAGTGGGGTAATAAGGGGTTAATGTCACCGTTGATTGCACGGTGAGAATAAGCCCGGTTAATAATGGAGAGGTGTCAATAAGACACCGATCCATTATTAATCCCAAAGTTTTTAAATGTATAAAAAAAAAGACAGCAAGAAAAAAGTATTTTAATGAAATAAAAGAGACAACACAGTTTTCATTTCTTTTATTATACTCTCATTCCTGCGACGCCATCGATCTCCTGTAAAAAAAGAAAAAAAAAAACCAACAGTATTCCACCTGTCCGACGCAGTCCATAGTAACGAGGGTCCCACGACGATCCAGCCCTGCTACATCGCAATGACAGGCAGAGCCTGTCATCTCGACGCAGCACAGCTGATTACCTGCTTCCCCGGCGGTGACGTCATCGGACTGACTGCTTTACGGCCGGGATTACCCAGCAGTCACTGCAGTTATCGCGAGAAACTGCATGTGACCGCCGGGGAAAGATGATGGCGGCCATCAAGCAGTCCAGCCCGTGACCGCCGGAGATCTTCTGCCAGGTAAGTGCCGCTGACTCCTGACAGACCCGACCGACGGACACTGACAGTGACAGTGACAAATCCGATTCCGGTATCCGATAAGACGAAAATATCGGAACTAAGTATCGAAAGTCCGATAGAGCTAATATCGGCCGATACCCGATACTTGCGGTATCGTATCGCTCAACACTAGTTATTAGATATATCAAACTGAAATAACTGTTGCAAAAACACCAATTTTTATAAAACATTTAGCTTAAGATTAATAGGGGTGCCCAAACTTTTTAATATAACTGTACTCTCTGATGGCTAAATCAGCATTAAAGTTAGGATTGTAAGGCCTCACCGGGATCTGCTGCCCGTCTAGGTAGAGGGCTGCGTGGTTGACATTGTAGTGATGGAAGAGCAGCGGGTTTCTGGGCATAAGTGCCGCTAAATGCTTCATTATCTACAAAGCGCAATATAACCATTTTAGGTATCTGTCCAGAGAAGAGTTTCTCGTGGTTCGTGGTTCGTGATCTGTGTTCCAGCGGCTATAGTGTACACTTTCATGCATGTCCGATCAATAGCGTACTTGGCTGTTGCGGACAAGAGTGCCTGACTGTGGTGTTATGTTTCGGTAGCTGAGGAGAAATAGCAAAAATAGCCGAAGTAGCAATACACCAGAGAGGCTGGAAACTACTGGGTTGCAGAACCCTAAACTAACCGCAACACTAGAAGTAGCCATGGAGCGTACCTACGGGTGATCCTAGACGCCTCGTCACAGCCGGAGAGATAGCTACACCTAAAGACAGAGAGATGAAAGCTAACTGCCCCATAGCAGAACCCCCAAAAAAATAGGAAGCCAAACACAGACAGAAAATAGAATGAGCAAACGCTGGGGCCAAATACTGTCTAGATAGAAAAGTATAGGAAAGAATTCTGACTGCAACCCAAAAAACCCTGACAAAAATACCAACACTTCTGATTAACAAAAAACCTGAGATCACACGATCTCTACCACCTAAATCAGATCTCTGGTGTAACACACAGCAATTTAGCAAATAAAAAGTGACACAGGAATAGAGCAAAAGTGCAAACACAAACTGAGCACAAATGCAGCGCCAGGCCCCAAAAAGGGGACCTGACAGAAGTCCACTGCAAGGCATCAAACAAGCAAGGAAAATCCAACCAGAGGAAAAAACAAGTCACTTATCTGAATGAGAGCAGGAATGCAAGCTGAGCTCCAACCAAGTTCTGGAAGAACAATTGATTACCCGCAAGGCTGATGGGAGTTCAGGTCACTTATATCAGACCAATCGGACCCAGCTGAAAGCCATTCAGCAATTAATTCATTACCCTCAGCAACCACCGGAGGGAGCCCCAGCTCCGAAGACGCCTCCAATGTGTTCACAACAGTAACCCCCCTTGAGGAGGTGTCACCGAACCCTCACTTGCGCAACCAGGCCGATCAGGATGAGCTCGATGATAGGCACGGATCAGTCTCCTAGCATGGATGTCCGAAGCGAACACCCAAGAATTATCCTCTTGACCATAACCTCTCCACTTAACCAAATACTGGTGTTTCCGTCTAGCAAAACGAGAATCCAATATTTTCTCAACCACATACTCCAAATTGCCCTCAACCAAAACAGGGTCGGGAGGTGCAGCCATAGGAACCACTGGCTCGACAAACCTCTTCAATAAGGACTTGCGGAACACGTTATGGATCTTAAATGTCCCTGGAAGAAGCCGACGGAAGGAAACCGGATTAAGAATTTCGATGATCTTATAAGGTCCAATGAACATTGGCTTAAATTTTGGAAACGCAAACTTCATAGGGATATTTCTTGAGGACAACCAAACCATGTTCCCCACTTTAAAACGAGGACCATCAGTCCTATGCCGGTTGGCAAACCGCTGAGCCATCTCCTGAGAGAGAGACAACATCTCCACTACCTGGTCCCAAATCTGCTGCATATGCTCCACAATAGAGTCAACCCCCGGACAGAAAGAAGCCTCCACCTGTCCTGAAGAAAATCGAGGGTGAAACCCAGAATTGCAGAAAAATGGAGACATCAAGGTGGCAGAGCTAGCCCTATTATTAAGAGCAAACTCAGCCAAAGGCAAAAAAGAGACCCAGTCATCTTGATCAGCAGACAAAAAACATCTCAAATAAATCTCCAAGGTCTGGTTTGTTCACTCGGTTTGTCCATTGGTCTAAGGGTGAAATGCAGAGGAGAAAGATAACTGAACACCAAGTTTACAACAAAATGTTCTCCAAAATCTGGAAACAAACTGGACTCCTCTGTCAGACCCAATGTTCTCCGGAATGCTATGTAACCGAACCACGTGCTGAAAGAGCAAAGGCACCAATTCGGAGGAGGAAGGCAACTTAGGTAATGGCACAAGATGTATCATCTTGGAAAATCTATCACAGATTACCCAGATAACGGTCATTCTCTGAGAGACAGGGAGGTCGGAAATAAAATCCATAGAGATATGGGTCCATGGCCTCTTGGGCACAGGTAATGGCATTATCAAACCACTAGAGAGAGAGCAAGGCTTGGAACGAGAGCATGTCCCACAGGAGTGCACAAAGTCCCTGACATCACAAGACAAAATAGGCCACCAAAAGGACCGACTCACCAAGTCTCTGGTACCAAAAATACCGGGATGACCAGCCAACGCGGAACAATGAATCTCAGACATCACACTCTTTTTCCACTGGTCTGAGCAGCGCTTAGGTTTATCCTCCTGACACCCCTCCAGAGCCAGTCTCAAATTGGGCGAGATGGCGGAAAGAACTACACCCTCTTTAAAAATAATAGCAGGATCAGTTAACTCAGGAGAATCCGCAAAGAAACTCCTCGAGAGGGCATCCGCCTTAACATTCTTAGTGCCCGGAAGAAAAGAAACCACAAAATTAAAACGTGTGAAAAGCAAGGCCCACCTGGCCTGTCTAGGATTAAGTCGCTTAGCTGATTCGAGATAAACCAGGTTCTTATGGTCCGTGAGGACAACCAACTGATGTTTGGCTCCTTCCAACCAATGTCTCCACTCTTCAAAGGCCCACTTCATGGCCAATAACTCCCGATTACCCACGTCATAATTACGTTCAGTTGGAGAAAATTTTCGAGAGAAGAAGGCACAAGGGTTACTCTTAGAGGTCCTCCGGATCCCTTTGGGACAAAACGGCACTTGCCCCAATCTCAGAAGCATCAACCTCCACCTGAAACGGTAGAGGAACATCAGGCTGCCGTAAAACAGGAGCAGAAATGAATCTCTGCTTAAGTTCCTGAAACGCAGAAACTGCCTCAGGAGGCCAATTCACCACATCGGAACCCTTTTTGGTCAAATCAGTCAATGGTTTAACAATACCGGAGAAATTACCAATAAATTTACGATAAAAATTGGCAAAACCCAAAAATCTCTGAAGAGCCTTCAATGTAGTAGGTTGAACCCAATCACTGATTGCCTGAACCTTGACCGGGTCCATTTCAATAAAGACGGAGACAAAATGAATCCCAGAAATGAAACCTTCTGTACGCCAAAAAGACACTTTGATCCCTTCACATACAGTGCATTCTCTCTCAAAATCTGGAACACAGTCCGAACATGTTTCACATGAGAGTCCCAGTCGTTGAAAAAAATCAAGATATCATCCAAATAAACGATCAGAAATGTATCCACAAAATCCCTGAAAATATCATTCATAAACGATTGGAAGACGGAAGGGGCATTAGTAAGCCCAAAAGGCATCACTAGGTACTCAAAATGCCCCTCTGGGGTATTAAACGCCGTCATCCAGTCATCCCCGTGCTTAATGCGAATAAGGTTATACGCCGCACTGAGGTCAAGATTGGTAAATCATTTAGCACTTTTCACTCTGGAAAATAGGTCAGAAATCAAGGATAACAGATATTGATATTTAACAGTGATTTTATTCAGGAGGCGATAGTTAATACACGGCCTCAATGAACCATCCTTTTTGGCCACAAAGAAAAAACCGGCACCCAAGGGTGAAGAGGATGGTCTGATATGACCCTTCTCCAAAGACTCCTTGATATAAGATCGCATAGCATCGTGTTTAAGTACAGATAAATTAAAAAGGAGACCTTTAGGAAATTTACCACCAGGCACTAACTCAATAGCAGCAATCATAGCTACTGTGAGGAGGTAAAGATGCAGACTTACTCTCACTAAACACATCAGAAAAATCAGTCAAAAAGTAAGGGACATCCTGAGACTGGGGAGAGGCAGAAAAAACAGTAGTGTCAGTATTAACACATTGGCAGCCCAACTGGTCACAGACATAGATTTCCAATCCAAAACAGGGCTATGAGACTGTAACCAAGAGAAACCCAGTACAATAATGTCATGCAGATTATGCAACACTAGAAATTTGCAACTCTCCTGATGATCTGGTTCAACCCTCATTATAACCTGAGTAGAAAACTGGGGTTTATTCTCCGCCAAAGGGGTAGTATCAATGCCCAGCAAAGGAATAGACTTCTGCAGGGTATCATGGGAAACCCACAACGTTTGGCAAAGTCAAAATCCATCAAGTTAATAGCTGCTCCTGAATCAACAAAAGCCTGAGCCGAAAATGTGGACAGGGAGCAAATCAGAGTAACAGTCAACAGAAATTTAGTCTGAACACTACCCAAGACAACTGAGCGCGCAAAACGTCTTCCCCGCTTAGGGCAAACTGAAAAAGCATGAGAAGCATCACCACAGTAGAAACATAACCCATTGCGCTTTCGAAACTCATGACGATGAGCCCCAGAAGTCACACCATCACACTGCATGGGCTCAGGTGCTGGCTCACAAGGCAACACTATCTCACGCATACCTCTGCGCTCACGCATACCTCTGCGCTCACGCAAACGTCTGTCAATTTGAATAGCCAAAGACATAGAATCATTGAGACCAGAGGGAACAGGGAATCCCACCATAACGTCCTTTACATTTTCTGACAGACCCTTCCGAAAAAGGGCTGCCAAAGCATCATCATTCCATTTGATCAGGACTGCCCACTTTCGGAATTTCTGACAGTACAGCTCAGCGTCTTCACGACCCTGATTTAATGCCAACAAGGTCTTTTCAGCTTGATCAGTGACATTAGGTTCATCGTACAATAACCCCAGAGCCTGAAAAAATACATCAACATCATTCAAAACAGGATCCCCAGGTGTCAGGGAAAAAGCCCAATCCTGAGGGTCGCCGCGCAGCAGAGAGATGACAATTTGAACCTGCTGTGCTGCGTTCCCTGAGGATTTAGGCTTTAAGGCAAAAAATAACTTGCAGTTATTTTTAAAATTCAGAAATTTAGACGATCCCCCAAGAATAAATCTGGCTTGGGGATTCTAGGTTCCACAACAGGCAACCCAGCAAGATAGGCAGTAATCTTCTGAACCTCAGCGGCAAGCCGCTCCACATGGCCATACAGCTGTGTAAACTCCATTGAGGACAAAGAAAAAATTCCTACTCAACACCCAGAGAAAAAAAGGGAAAAAATGCAACAAACAGAAATTTTTTTTTTCTGACAACTCCCTTTTTTTTTTTCCATTTTACTATTTTTCCCTTCTGTTGAGTACCATAGAATTTTCAGTTTGGCCGGTATTACTGTTAAGTTTCAGTAGCTGAGGAGAAATAGCAAAAATAGCCGAAGTAGCAATACACCAGAGAGGCTGGAAACTACTGGGTTGCAGAACCCTAAACTAACCGCAACACTAGAAGTAGCCGTGGAGCGTACCTACGGTGATCCTAGCCGCCTCGTCACAGCCGGAGAGATAGCAAACACCTAAATACAGAAAGATGAAAGCTAACTGCCCAGTAGCAGAACCCCCAAAGAATAGGAAGCCTCCAAACATGTAATGGCGGTTAGACAAGAAGAAAATACGAGCACAGACAGAAAATAGAATGAGCAAACGCTGGGTCCAATGCTGTCTAGATAGAAAAGTATAGGAAAGAATTCTGACTGCAACCCAATAAACCCTGACAAAAATACCAACACTTCTGATTAACAAAAAACCTGAGATCACACAATCTCTACCACCTAAATCAGATCTCTGGTGTAAACACACAGCAATTCAGCAAATAAAAATGACACAGGAACAGAGCGAAAGTGCAAACACAAACTGAGCACAAATGCAGCGCCAGGCCCCAAAAGGGGACCAGGCAGAAGTCCACTGCAAGGCAGCAAACCAGCAAGGAAAATCCAACCAGAGCAAAAAAACAAGTCAATTATCTGAATGAGAGCAGGAATGCAAGCTGAGCTCCAACCAAGGTCTGGAAGAACAATTGATTACAGGCAAGGCTTATGGGAGTTCAGGTCACTTATATCAGACCAATCAGACCCAGCTGAAATCCATTCAGCAATTGGTTCATTACCCTCAGCAACCACCGAGGGAGCCCCAGCTCCGAAGTCACCTCCGTCGTGTTCACAACACTGTTGCCTATTTGGACTGCTGGAGATACTTGCATTCTCTTTACAAAGAGAGCACCTTGCATGATTCGCACTTTCAGCGAATCGGCCTCAGCCGACATGAGACAGAAAGCATCCTTATTTCTCGTTAGCTTAACCTTAAGATCGAGTCCGTTCAATATTAGCTTTGGTTGATTAAATATATCACCAAAAATTGGCCCCAAAAGGTCCAGAGGTTTGGAGAGGGAAGTTGTAGTGGCTCTTTTAACAAATCCCACATTTGCTCCATCCAAGTTTCGGTCATTATGATGTCCCGCTGTGTCTTTATAGAACAATCCTGCGATAAATTGCGAGTCCAGCGTCTGCGAGCTGTAATTTAAAAGGGTCTCTATGTACGCTCTATAGCTGTAGTGACTGTCCGATTGTGAGACAACTCCGTCACCCAGAGTAATATCGACCTGATTAAAAAGATGGCTAGAGGATAGTTAATGAGCGCTACATGCGCATCATCGGCGATAGCCGAATTATACTGCTTGACGATGCGACAATTTATATACATCAGGTATTAAATTCAGGTCATAATAATAATCCCCGCCAACTGATATGTAAAATTACAGCGGGGCATTGTCCGACAGAGTGGCAACCGGTTGAACTTCTACAAACAGGGATTTCTCTATACTCGTCTGTGTCGGGGGTATGTCAAAAAATAACCAGTTCAGATTTTGCACACTCTACAGAAGTATCATGGAAATCTCATTAGTTTCTGACAGGGTAGTCTCTTGGTTGCTTTTTTATTCATGAGCATCGGGGGTAAAGGGGGCTTGAGCATGGTAGGGTCTGCGGAACGCACCTAATAGATAATATAGAGAGGTGCGTTCGCAGGGCCCCCGGTCCACCGTGCAGGCACAGCCTGCTGCTAGTAAGATGGAGTAAGTAGCGAACTCTGTTATCACGCAGAGTAGCTAACATAAACGCAGTAGCGTGATGTGGCAGTTAGCGCGAACTCTGTTAATCCCCAGAGCTGCTAGCATAAACGCCGTAGCATGCTGTGGCAGTTTGTGCAAACTCTGTTAATCCCCAGAGCCGCTAGCGGGAATGCCACAGCGCTATATGGCGATAAGTGCGAACTCAATTAGCTTCAGTGAGCCGCAAAGTAAAACGCTAGGGCGCTGACAAGCGTTATAAATCGAACCCTGTTGCGTCACAGAGCCGCTGAGATAAAGACTGTGTCCTGTTAGACTCACAGGAACACAGATGACTGCTAAGCGGATGCAGTCTGTGGTCAGCAGTCAGAACACAAGCAAGAATCTCCTCCCCAGAGTAGCCGGAATTCTAACGGCGTTTTCAGCCGAGCCCTGAACACGTGCATACAATTCCCTCATCGGAGGTGTCGGTATTCTAAGGCTTATTTCAGCCAGACCTAACCACATGCATACATGACCACACTGGCGCAAGCACGTAGCAGATTTGATACTAGCGCATGGCGGCCCAGCCATACCACCCTTTTATAGTAGCAACTGCAGGACCTACCAGAAAAGGACCAATGCGAAACCATTCCAGAACACTTGTAGTTTCAGGACCTTCCTGGCAGAAGGGTCTTGCCCGGAGGCACAGACTCAAGCGAAATCAGGGCCACCGTTCTTAGCTCTCTGTGGGGACAATCAGCCGAGGCTCCTCCTTCACCTCTTCGGAGGACACCATGGAGCGAGACAAGCGTCGGCGCAAATGTTCTTCTCACCGGAGGGGAAATGGAGGGTGAAATGGAACAGGGAGAAAAACAAGGCCCATCTGGCCTGGCGAGAATTTAGCCACTGTGCAGTCTGTAAATAAACCAAGTTTTTGTGGTCAGCAAAACTTGAAAGGGAAACGAGCCCCCTCCAGGAGATGTCTCCACTCGGAAAAGGCCAACTTCATGGATAGTAACTCCCTGTCCCCAATGGAATAGTTCCTCTCCGCTGTGTGAAGGTCTTGGAAAAGAAGATGCAAGAATGCTTCCGACCTTGAGCATCCTTTGGAAGAGGACTGCTCCAGAAACCAAGGGACGAGGCATCCACCTCCAATACAAAATGTCTACAACAATCGGGGCGATGTAAGATGGGAGCGCTAGCAAAATGAGATTTAACTGAAGTCCCAGGCCTTGGAGACATCCTCTGACCAAAAACTTGGGATTGGCTACCTTCTTGGTGAGGGCTACCAAGGGAGCTACCATAGTAGAGAAGTGGGGAATGAATTGGCGATAGTAGTTTAATGAACCCCATATTTGCTGCACCGCTTTAAGAGAGTGGGGTTCTTGCCAATCCATTACCGCCTGTATTTGGCAGAATCCATAGCCCAATCCCTGGGCAAAAGATGATATAGCCCAGGAAAGGAAAAGACTCCTGTGTTATGTTACGTAGCTGAGGAGTGCAGGTAAAAAAGGAAATACACCAAAGCAGTTGGAATCTATGAGATTGCAGTACCCTGACTAACCACCGCAACTAGAGGCAGCCGGGAGCGTTCCTACGTTGGTCCCTAACCCTCGTCACAGCCTGAGAAACTAACTACACCTAAAGATAGAAATAGAAACTATCTGCCCCGGAGCAGAACCCCAAAGATAATAGAAAGCCCCAAACATGTAATGGCGGTTAGAACAAAGGAAATACTGACACAGAAAGAAAATAATAGTATGAGCAAACCTGGGCCCAAACTATCTAAATAGAAAAGGATAGGAAGGGTACTTACTGCAATCTCAGAAAACCCTGAAAAAAACACCAACTCTACTAATTTCAAAATCACCTGAGATCACACGACCTCAGAAAAAACTTTTTGACGTTAGGGTGATCAATGAGTGGAACAGCTGCCACAAGAGGTGTGAGTTCTCCTTCAATGAAGTCTTCAAAACAGAGGCTGGATAGACATCTGTCTGGGATGATTTAGAGAATCCTGCTTTGAGCAGGGTTGGACCAGATGACCAGGAGGTCCCTTCCAACTCTACCATTCTATGATTCTATAAATGACCTCTACCACCTAAATTAGTTCTCTGGTGTAACAAAAACAAAACAGCAGCCACTGAAAAAAAACTGGAAAAAGCAAAAGTACAAAACACAGTGGCTGGACTAAACTGAGAGCAAAAGCCCCCGGAGGGACCCTGAAGGCCCCACAGAAGTGCAGGACAAAATGCAAAAATATAGCAAAAACACAAAATAAGAAATTGTCTTATCTGATAGCAGGAATGCAGACACGACACAGCAGGCTACAAGGGAAACTGAAAGAAGGATTCAGACCAAAAACAATTGTTCACCGGCAACCCTGAGGGGAAAATGACTCCCTTATATAAGACCAATCAGTAACACCTGATTCCCAGTCCTCACAATCCTCACTAGTACCGCTTGTAACCACCAGAGGGAGCCTCTGCTCAAAACTCCTCTCAAAACCCATTCACAACAGTACCCCCCCTTGAGGAGGGGTCACCGAACCCTCATTTGAGCAACCAGGTCGGTCAGGATGAGTTTCTATGATAACGCACGGATAAGTCTCCTAGCATGGATGTCCGAACAAACACCCAAGAATTGTCTTCCTGACCATAACCTCTCCCTTTAAACCAAATACTGGAGTCTTCGTCTAAAAAACGAGAATCCAATATTTTCTCAACCACATACTCCAAAATTGCCCGCAACCAAAACAGGGTCAGGAGGCACAGCAGCAGGAAACCACTGGCTCAACAAACCTCTTCAACAAGACTTGTGGAACACGTTATGGATCTTAAATGTCCCTGGAAGAAGCAAACGAAAAGAAAACAGGATTAATAATCTCCATGATCTTATAAGGTCCAATGAACCTAGGCTTAAATTTAGGAGATGCTAAATCTCAAGGGAAAATTCTTTGAGGACAACCAGACCAAGTCCCCCACTTTAAACCGAGACCATCAGTCCTATGCCGGTTAGCAAACCGCTGGGCCTTCTCCTGAGAGAGGGACAACCTCTCCACTACCTGGTCCCAAATCTGCTGCATACGCTCAACAACAGAGTCAACACCTGGACAGACAGAAGCCTCCGTCTGTCCTGAAGAAAATCGAGGGTGAAACCAAATTACAGAAAAACGGAGACATCAAAGTGGCAGAGCTAGCCCTATTATTAAGAGCAAACTCAGGGCCCAAAGGCAAAAAAGAGAAACCCCGTCATCCTGATCAGCAGACACAAAGCATCTTAGATAAGTCTCCAATGTCTGGTTTGTTCTCTCAGTTTGACCATGGTCTGAGGATGAAATGCCGAGGAGAAAGACAATTGAACACCCAGTTTAGAACAAAAGTCCTCCAAAATCTGGAAACAAACGGACTCCTCTGTCAGACACAATGTTCTCAGGAATGCCGTGTAAACGAACCACGTGCTGAAAGGAACAACAGCACCAATTCAGAGGAGGAAGGCAACTTAGGTAATGGCACAAGATGTATAATTTTGGAAAACCTATCACAAATTACCCAGATGGGGTTATTCTCTGAGAAACAGGAAGATCGAAATGAAATCCAAAGAGATATGGGTCCATGGTCTCTTGGGCACAGGCAATGGCATCAACAAACCACTAAGCGAGAGCAAGGCTTGGAGCGAGAGCAAGTCCCGCAGGACTGCACAAATTCCCTGACTCGCGAGACAAGTAGCCACCAAAGGACCGACTAACCAAGTCTCTGTACCAAAAATTCCCGGACCCCACCAATGCGGAACAATGAATCTCAGACATCACACTCTTTTTCATTGTCCGGACAAACAATTTTCCAACAGGCACGCTCGGGCCTATCCTCCTACACCCCTCCAAGCAAGTCCAAATTGGGCGAGATGGCGGAAAGAACTACACCCTCCTTCAAATAACAGGGATCAGATAGCTCAGGAGAGTCCGCAAGGAACTCCTCGAGAGGGCATCCGCCTTAAACATTCTTAGTGCCAGAAGAAAGGAAACAAAAATTAAAACGTGTGAAAACAAGGCCCCACCTGGCCTGTCAGGATTGAGTCGCTTGGCAGATTCCAGATAGACCAGATTCTATGGTCCGTAAGGACCACCACCTGATGTTTGCTCCCTCCAGCCAATGTCTCCACTCTTCAAAAGCCCACTTCATGGCCAATAACTCCCGATTACCCACGTCATAATTACGTTCAGTAGGAGAAAATTTAGAGAGAAAAAAGGCACAGGGTTTACTTTAGAGGTCCTCTGATCTTTTTGGGACCAAACGGCACCTGCCCCAATTTCAGAGGCATCAACCTCCACCTGAAATGGCAGAGAAACATCAGGCTGCCGTAGAACAGGAGCAAAGTGAATCTCTGCTTAAGTTCCTGAAACGCAGAAAACTGCCTCAGGAGGCCAATTCAACCACATCAGAACCCTTTCTGGTCAAATCAGTTAATGGTTTAACAATAACCGAGAAATTACCAATAAATTTACGATAAAAATTGGCAAAACCCAAAATCCTGAAGAGCCTTAATGAATAGGTTGGACCCAATCACAGATGGCCTAACCTTGACCGGTCCATTTTCAATAACAGATGGGGACAAAATGAATCCCAGAAATGAGATCTTCTGTACGCCAAAAAGACACTTTGATCCCTTCACATACAGAGCATTCTCTCTCAAAATTCTGGAATACAGTTCGAACATGTTTCACATGAGAGTCCCAGTCATTAGAAAAAATCAAGATATCATCCAAATAAACAATCAGAAACTTGTCCACAAAATCCCTGAAAATGTCATTCATGAAGGACTGGAAGACGGAAGGAGCATTAGTGAGCCCAAAGGGCATCAAAGGTACTCAAAATGCCCTTCAGGGGTGTTAAATGACGTCTTCCATTCATCCCCGTGCTTAATGCGAATAAGGTTATACGCCCCCTGAGGTCAAGCTGGTAAACCAAGTAGCGTTTTTCACCCTGGAAACAGGTCAGAAAACAAGGGTAAGGGGTATTGATATTTCACAGTAATATTGTTCAAGAGACGATAATCAATACACGGCCTTAATGAACCTCTTTTTTGGCCACAAAAAAAAAACCGGCACCTAAGGGTGAAGAGGATGGTCTGATATGACCCTCTCCAATGTTCCTTGATATAAGCGTCATGTTCAGGTACAGACAAGTTAAAAGGCGACCTTTAGGAATTTACTACCTGCACTAATTCAATAGCGCAGTCATAGCTCCTATGGGAAGGTAAGGATGCAGATTTACTTTCGCTAAACACATCAGAAAAATCAAACAAAAAGTCAGGAACATCCTCAGCCTGGGGAAGGCAGAAAAAACGGGAAAGTGTTGGTATTAACACATTGGCAGCCCCAACTGGTTACAGACACAGATTTCCAATCCAAAAACAGGATTATGAACTGTAACCAAGGAAACCCAGCACTATAATGTCATGCAGATTATATAGAACCAAAAATTTGCAGCACTCCTGGTGATCAGGTTCAACCCTCATTATCACCTGAGTAGAAAACTGGGGTTATTCTCAGCCAAAGGGTAGAATCGATCCCCAGAGGGGAATAGACTTCTTGTAGGGGTATCAAGGGGAAACCCACAACGTTTAGCAAAATCATAATCCATCAGTTAATAGCTGCTCCAGAATCAACGAAAGCCTGAGCAGAAAATTGAGGACAGAGAGCATATCAGAGTGACAGTTAATAAAAACTTAGTCTGAACACTACCCAAACAACTGAGCGTGCAAATGTCTTCCCCGCTTAGGGCAGACTGAAATAGCATGAGAGGCATCACCACAGTAGAAACATAACCAATTGCGCTTTCGAAACTCATGACGCTGTGCCCCAGACACCACTCTATCCACACTGCATGGTTTCAGAAGCAGGTTCCACAACAGCAACCTAGCAAGATAGATAGCAAATACTCCGAACCTCAGTGGCAAGCTGATCCACACGGCCAGACAACTGTGCAAACTCCATTGGGAGAAAAGATCCTCCCCAGCACCCGAGATACAGAGGGAAAAAAAAAAAAAAAATACAACAAACAGAAAAATAAACTGTGACAACTTTTCTTCCTTCAAAATATTTTTTCCCTTCTGTGAGTACCATACAATTTTTATGGCCGGTGATACTGTTATGTTACGGTAGCTGAGGAGTGCAGGTAAAAAAGGAAATACACCAGAGCAGTTGGAATCTATGAATTGCAGTACCCTGACTAACCACCGCAACTAGAGGCAGCCGTGGAGCGTTCCTACTTGGTCCTAGACGCCTCGTCACAGCCTGAGAAACTAACTACACCATAAAGATAGAATAGAAAGCTATCTGCCCCGGAGCAGAACCCCAAAGATAATAGAAAGCCCCCAAACATGTAATGGCGGTTAGACAAGAGGAAATCTGACACAGAAAGAAAATAGTATGAGCAAACGCTGGGGCCCAAACTATCTAAATAGAAAATGATAGGAAGGGTACTTACTGCCATCTCAGAAAACCCTGAAAAAACACCAACTCTACTAATTTCAAAATCACCTGAGATCACACGACCTCTACCACCTAAATTAGTTCTCTGGTGTAACAAAAACAAAACAGCAGCCACTGAAAAAAAACTGGGAAAAAGCAAAAGTACAAAACACAGTGGCTGACTAAACTGAGAGGGCAAAAGCCCCCCGGAGGGGACCCTGAAGGCCCCCACAGAAGTGCAGGACAAAATGCAAAAATATAGCAAAAACACAAAATAAGAAATTGTCTTATCTATAGCAGAGATGCAGACACGACACAGCAGCTACAAGGGAAACTGGAAAGAAGGATTCAGACCAAACAATTGTTCACCCGGCAACCTGATGGGAAAATGACTCCCTTATATAAGACCAATCAGTAACACTGATTCCCAGTCCTCACAATCCTCACTGTACCGCTTGTAACCACCAGAGGGAGCCTCTGCTCAAACTCCTCTCAACCCATTCACAACACTCCTGCTCAAACACGTACTTCTCCAATTTGCATATAGGAATTTGCCCGCAAGAGGTCGAAAACCTGCAGACATCTTCTCTCCGATGGGAATCTATAATCGGAAAAAGATGAGAATGTCGTCCAGATAGACTACACAGAGGTGGCAAGCATATCCCGAAATGTCATTTACAAAGTATTGGAAATGGCTGGAGCATTACAAAGCCCGAAGGCATCAACCAATATTCGTAATGCCCATCCTTGGTATTGAATGCGTCTTCCATTCATCCCCCTCACGGATGCGAATCAGGTTATACCACCCCGCAGATCTAACTTGGTAAATATCCTTGCCCCCTGAAGCCTATCAAAAAGCTCAGAGATCAGCGACAAATGGTATTTATTTTTCACGGTGATACCGTTAAGACCCCTACAGTCTATACACGGACGAACTCCCGTTCTTCTTCTGCAAACGAAGAGAACCCCGCTCCCCGCTGGTGAACCGACTTCCTAATGAATCCTCTTGCCAAGTTCCCTGGGACATAGCCTCTGATTTTTAGGGAGAGAGAGGGGATAACCTTCCCCTAGAAGGTTCAGCTGCAGCAAGAGATTGATAGGACAGTCGTAGGGGCGATGAGGCGAAGAGTCTCTGGCAGCTCTCTTGGAGGATACGTCTGCGTAAGACCAGTAAACCTGGAATCGAGTGAGGTTGAAATGGTAACTTTGTGGTGGTGACCAGAACGCTGTCCCTAAAGCATCTGCCTTTACATGATTCACCCCAACCCATATTCTCCCAGAAACCAATCAATAATGAGAGAGTGGTGGGCGGAGCCAGGGTAATCCCAACAGAACTCGTCCATTCCTTAAGGAAGGACAAAAAGAGATACATTCTCCTGATGGGACGGCGACACAGACAGGGGAGAGGGACAGTCTGATGGGTGATTGGTGAGGACAGAATTGATCCATTTACCACTCTAACCGACAACTGCTCGGTGAGCTTCACCAGAGGTATGTTTGTGGAAGCAAAGGTGGAAAGACACAAAATTTCCCTCGCCCCAGAATTCCACACAGAACTTGACTGAAGAGTGGGATGGACCTATGGTAATTGTCCCTTTAAGAAGACGCACTTTCGGAACAAAAAGCTGTTGCGTCCTGTGACCCTGCTCTCATGCTTACTGGACACGGCCGTTTGCGCAACCACTGTGGACATTGGTTGACATAATACCCCTGCTGCTGGCACTACAGACCACGGAAGCTCGAGCGCCTGAGACTTAGGTCCATGGTCTCCTGGGGTCGGACGCCTGACGGCGATTCCAGAGGTTTGGGAAAGGTGGGAGCCAGCCGAAACCTCTGCCTACACTGGGCCCGCTCCTGTTAGGGTTGAGTTCCCCTTCTCACAGGGAATCTCGAGCCATCTCTCTGCGGTCTCCCATCCATCTCCCGGCCGCAGTAGACTCTGCTCAGCAAGGACGTCGGTCCCAGCGTCTCCACCCAGTGTAACATTGTGCAAGGATTACTGCTGCCCTCTCCAGGTTCTGCTATTGTAGCCAGTACTGGTTAATGACGAGCAGACGTCTTTAAAGACTAAGTCCTGCGTTTCCCCTTCTGAGCATGGCCCAGGTAAGATCTCTCATTGGAGATCAGGGGTCACAATGCTCAGGTACGCAGCAGCTCCTATTGGTCCGCAGGAAGGTCCTGAAACTACATGTGTCTGGAATAGTCTCTTATTGTCCTTTTCTGCAGGCCCTGTAGTTGCTGCTATAAAAGGGTTGTGTGACAATGCGGCCATGCGCTAGTACCAATTGCATTATGTTGCTTTGCGCCAGTGTGATCTTGCACGCATGTGTTAGGGCTCGGCTGAAATAATCCCTAGAATACCGGCTTCTCCAGTGAGGAGATTGTCTGGGTGCGTTGCGATTGCATTACAATGGACTGCTGTTCCGCACAGCAGTTGTCTGAGCATCCCTGTGGAGTTAACAGGACACAGTCCATATCTCTGCGTCTCTACCTTATCGACTCTGTGGGCAATAGAGTTCGCTTATACCCCAATATAGTGCCACAGTATCTAAGTTCGACTCTGTGAAGTAACACAGTTCGCCAAATACCGCCATCTTACTAGCAGCAGGCTCTGCCTGCACAGTGGACCCCGGGCTGCGAACGCACCTATTATTTATATTTATTTGGTGCGTTCCGCCAGCCCTAGCATAATTCTAGCGCCAGGGTCTATCTAGTAAAAGGCGGAAACCAGCGTTTACAGCAGGACAATCCACAGCTGGAGGGAAGGTTGGCGGCCTTTGAGCGCACAACCTCAGCTGTGGATTTACCGCAGTCGCTGTTCAGGCTGCTAGCGTGGCTGCAGCCAGTGTGTCCACTGCCACCCTCTGCCCCTACATTATCCCACCTATCGCTTCCAGACAAGTTTGCTGGTGACAGCAAACAATGTCAGGGATTCGTGAGTCAGTGCTCTATACAACTCGAGCTTCTGGCTGCACGTTTCCCCATGGATCGGGCACAAGTGGGCTTTGTGATATCTCTCCTGTCGGCAGAGCATTTGATAGGCCACCCCACTGTGGGAGCGTGACGACCGTGTGGTGTGGATGCTCCCTCGTTTTCTAGAGGCTCTAAAAAAGGTCTTTCTAGGACCTCAGGTCCACACGATGCGGCGCTCGAACTGCTGGCAAGTTCACAGGTTTCGTCCTTGTCAGCTATTTTGCTGTCCAACTTCGGACTCCTGGCCTCGCATTAGACTGGCCAGATAAAGTCCTCATTCCCTGTGGAGAGGACTGGCGAGCCATGTGAAAGACGCCCTTGGCTACCAGGGAGATTCCTGCCACACTGGAGAAGTTATCGCCAATATCTACCCCCACGACCTCCCGTTTTTCATGAGCGGAGGTGGAGCGGTCCCCAGTGTAGGCAGAGGTTCTGGCTGCTCCCTCCTTCGCCAGACCTCTAGAATCTTTCAGTCAGGCGTCCCGACTCCCATGAGGCCATGGAGGTTTCTCGAGCAAGACCTAAGTCCCGGCCGCTCGAGTACCCATGGTTTGTAACATCTGTCAGCAGTTAGGACATTATGCCAACAAATGTCCACAGCGGTGAGGAAAACGGTCGTGTCTATGACCCTGGGAGAGGTTCACTATATTTTGCAAACTTCTCAGCGGCTAAATTCTCGCCAGGCCAGAAGGTCCATTCTTCTCTCGGTTTCCACTTCACCCTCCATTTCTCTCCTGTGAGAAGATTATTCAGGCCAACGCTCTCTCTCGCTCCTTAGTGTCACCAGAGGAGGAGGATGAGGAGCCTTGGCTTATTGTCCCCGAAGAGAGCCTGAGAAACGGTCCTCCCGATTTCGCTGAGTTGTGCCTCCGGGCAAACTTTGTGCCCACTAATTTGCAACCTGAGGTACTTTATGGGCACAACATCGACCAGGGTGGGTGGACACTTTGGGGCAAAGAGGACAACTGAATTATTGGCGAGGACATACTGGTGGCCACATATGGTCCGTGACGTCAGGAGTATGTTCAGGCGTGTGTCTCCTGCGCCAGAACAGTCACCTCGACAACGGCCAGCTTGGTACTTTTCCCTTGCAGGTGGTAGACAGCCCTGGGAGATGGTCGGGATGGTCTTTGTGGTGGTCTTACCCAAGTTTTGGGGGTTGCACTATCATTTGGTTGATCACCGACCACTTCTCCAAAATGGTGCACTTAGTGCCGCACCACGGTTACCTTCTGCACGAGCCTTGGCAGCATTATTTATTAGACACAATCTTTCGTCTACACGTCTACACAGTATGCCAGACCAAGATTGTTGTCAGCTATCGAGACCCCAATTTGCGTCTCGGTTCTGGGAGAGAGCTGTGTTGTCTACTCTGCATTGAGTTAAACCCTCACCTCTGCATATCATCCCGAGACAATGGGTTGGTAGAGAGGGCCAACCAGACCTTGGTCACATACTTGTGACATTTTGTCTCTGCCAGGCAGGATGACTGGGCATCCTTGCTCCCGTGGGCGAGTTCGTTCTAAGCAAATGCTTGCTGACTCCACCGACAGACCCCATTCTCTTAAATTACGGCCACATCCGTGGGTACGGGTGCCCATCCAGTGGCTTCCGCCGACTCCAGGTGGCAGACTGGGCTGTGGAGGCACGGGAACATTTTGGGACCGCACCCAAGATGCCATTCAGGCTTTCCAAGGAGAGGATGAGGTCTTCTGCCGATGCCCATCGGCGTCCCGCTCCGACATTGCTCCTTACGACCTATGTTGGCTCTCCGCTTGAAACATCAGGCTGCGAGTGGAGTCCACTAAGTTGGGCCCCCCGATATTTTGGTCCCTCAAGGCCCGAGCAGGTGAACCTGTGGTTTACCTTTTGGCCCTTCCGCCTCGCCTTGTATCTCGATACCTTCCATGTGTCCCTCCTAAAACCCTGTCATCTCCTGGTTGCCTGGGTCATTTGCCGGATGTCGGGTTCGTCTACGGACGGTCACGAGGTGAACGCCATTGTAGGGTGCAAGTTGGTACGGTGCAAAATTTTTTTTTTTGTGGATTGGAAGGGTTATGGGCCAGAGGATAGGTCCTGGGAGCCTGCCGAGCATATTCATGCTCCGCAGCTCATCGCGTGCCTTTGAACGTAGCGAGGCCCAAAGAAGGGGGCTTTGTGAATATGCTGGAGGCGGCTTCTGAGCTGGGTCTCCCTCCGGTGGTTGCTGAGGGTAATGAACTGATTACTGATTGGCCTTCAGCTGGCGTGAATGGTAGGATATAAGGGCCTGAGTTCTCAGCAGCCTTGCCGGTTATCAATTGTTTCTTCTGGTCTTGCTTGAAGCTCTGTTAGCTTCCTGCCTCCTTCAGATAAATGTTTGCTGTTTTTTTTTTTTTCCTCTATTTGATTTCTCTGCTGGTTTGCGCTTGCAATTGACTGCAGCCTGTCCCCTTTTTGGGGTCCTGGCGCTGCAAATGTGCTCCGTTTTGTGTCTGCACTTTTTGCTTTGCTCCTTTGTTACTTTTTATTTGCTGAATAGCGTTTTGTTACACCAGAGATCTGATTTAGGTGATGAGATCGTGTGATCTCAAGTTTTTGGCAATCAGAAGTGTTGGTTTTTTGTTATTTTTTTTTTTTATTGCGGTCAGAATTCTTTTCCTGTACTTTTCTGTCAAGACAGATTGGGGCCCCAGCGTTTGCTCATTCTATTTTCTGTTTGTGTCCGTGCTTTCTTCTTGTCTAAACCGCCATTACATGTTTGGGGGCTTCCTATTTCTTTGGGATCTGCTCCGGGGCAGATAGCTTTCATCTTCTTGCCTTTAGGTGTAGTTATCTCTCAGGCTGTGACAAGGCGTCTAAATCACCGAGGAACACTCCATGGCTAACTTCTAGTTGTGTGGTTTAGTTCAGGTTATTGCAATCCAATAGGTTCCACCCTCTATGTGGATTACCGCTTTTGCTAGTTTTTGCTATTTCTCCTCATTACCGAAACATGACAGGGGGCACTAGGAGGGGGGGAATGTTAGGGTCGAACTCCTGCTTCTGCACAAGGGAATCTCGAACCATCCCTGCTGCGGTCTCCCATCCTCTCCGGCCACAGTGGACTCTGCTCAGCAAAACGTCGTTCCCAACGTCTCGCCCAGTCTAACATTGTAGACAGGATTAACTGCTGCCTCTCCAGGTTCGGCTGTTGTAGCCAGTACTGGTTAGTGGTGAGCAGAGTCCTTTATGGCTAATCCTGCGTTTCCCCTTCTGAGCATGCCCAGGGTAAATCTCCATTGGAGATCAGGGTCACATGCTCAGGTACTGTAGTAGCTCCTATTGGTCCGCTAGGAAGTCCCCGAAACTACATGTGTTCTGGAATAGTTTCTATTGGTCCTTTTCTGGCAGGCCCTGTAGTTGCTGCTATAAAGGGTTGTAATAACCATGCGGCCATGTGCTAGTATCAATTGCATTGTGCTTTGGGCGCCAGTGTGATCTTGCACGCATGGTTAGGGCTCGGCAGAAATAAGCCCCTAGAAAACCGCACCTCTGCTGAGGAGACTTGCATGCATGTGTTTAGGGCTTGGGCTAAAATAACCCCTAGAATACTGGCTTCTCCGTAAGGAATTGTCTGAGTGCGTTGCTGATTACATTACTACGGACTGCTGTCCGCCACAGCAGTTGTCTGGTGCTCCACATGTCTGTGGAGTTAACAGGACACAGTCCATATCTCCTGCGTCCTCTACCTAGCAACTCTGTGGTGCAACAGAGTTCACTTATACCTCCATATAGTGCCTCAGTATCTATAGTTGCGACTCTGTGAAGTAACAGATTTTGCCATACCGCCATATTTACTACAGCAGGCCTCTGCCTGCATGTGGACCCCGGCTGCGAACACACCTATTATTTATATTTATTTTGTGCGTTCCCCCCAGCCCTAACACACTCTAACCTCCGCTCGTGAAAACGAGGTCGATGCGAGTAAAGATGGAGATAAGCTTCTCCCGGAGGCAGGAATCTCCCTGGTGGCCAAAGCGTCCTTACATGAATCAGCCGACCTCTCCAGTATATCGGAATGAGACTTTATCCTGCCACTCTAACTCGGCGGCCAGTGTCCGGAATTGGACCGAAAACTGACTGAACCAGGGACGAACCCTGTGACATTGCCAGCAGTTGGAGCGCCGCATCGTGGTGACCTGAAGGCCTAAAAAGACCTTTCTAATAGGCTTCCAGAAACCGAGGAGCCTCCGCACCACACGATCGTCACGCTCCCACAGCGGCGTTGCCCATTCCAACGCTCTGCCCGACAAAGTAAAACTATGAAACCCACTTGTGCCCGCTCCGTGGGAAAAAGTGCAGTCAGAAGCTCGAGCTGGATAGAGCAATGGCTTACGAATCCCCGACAATGTTTACTGTCACCAAAAACTTGTCCTGGAAGCGGAGAATGGGATAAGGTCGGAGCAGATGGTGGCGGAGGACAAACTGGCTGCCACTGCGCTAGCAGCCTGAACAGCGACTGCGGTAACATCCACAGCGAGGTTGTGTGCTCAAGAGCTCGCGAAAATGCCATTAGAATACCGGCTACTCCGGTGAGGAAAATATTGCTTGTGTTCTGACTGCATGACCACAGACTGCAATCCGCTTAGCAGTCATCTGTGTTCCCTGTGAGTCTAACAGGACAGAGTCTTTTCTCAGCGGCTCTGTGACGCAACAGGTTCGCTTTATAATGCTTGTAAGCGCCCTAGCGTTTTTACTTTGCGGCTCACTGAAGCTAAGTGAGTTCGCACTTATCGCCATTAGCGCTGTGGCATTCCCGCTAGCGGCTTCTGGGGAATAACAGAGTTTGCACTAACTGCCACAGCACGCTACGGCGTTTATTTTAGGCGACTCTGCGGGATAACAGAGTTCGCTACTACGCCATCTTACTAGCAGC
Organism: Oophaga sylvatica; assembly: GCA_033576555.1. Classification (NCBI taxonomy): domain Eukaryota; kingdom Metazoa; phylum Chordata; class Amphibia; order Anura; family Dendrobatidae; genus Oophaga; species Oophaga sylvatica. Next base: position 47,918 of record JARQOD010002057.1, read on the forward strand.
GGGCTCTGCCCGAACGGTGGACCCCCAGGCTGCGAAAGCACCTCTCAAATATCATCATTAGGTGCGTTCCGCAGACCCTAACGTAATACTAGCACGAGGGTGTGGCATAGTAAAATGCGACGACCAGCGTCTACGGCAGTTCATCCAGCAGCTGTGTAATGTATAACTCTACATGTGTTTAATTCATAGTTTTGATGCCTTCAGTGTGATTCTCAGCATGGCCAAAAGTTTGAAGAATGACACAAATATTATATTTTCACATGATCTGCTGCCACTGGTTTTTATGTGTGTTTGACAGATTTTTTATCACAGACAGAAATAAATAATGCAAACATAAGAGTAACAAAAGCTTATATGAACAGTTAGAATGAGTTAAGCGGCAAGTCAATATTTGCAGTGTTGACCCTCTTCTTCAGGACCTCTGCAATTCTCCCTGGCATGCTCTCAATCAACTTCTGGACCAAACCTGACTGATAGCAGTCCATCTTGCACAATCAATGCTTTCATTTTGTCAGAATTTTAGGTTTTGTTTGCCACCTGTCCTCTTGATGATTGACCACAAGTTCTCAATGGGAATTAAGATCTGGGAGTTTCCAGCCATGGACCCAAAATCTCATGTTTTGTTCCCTGAGCCATTTAGTTATCACCTTTGCTTTATGGCAAGGTGCTCCATCATGCTGGAAAAGGCATTGTTGATCGCCAAACTGCTCTTGGAGGGTTGGGAGAATTGCTCTTGGAGGACATCGGTACCATTCTTTATTCATGGCTGTGTTTTTAGGCAAGACTGTGAGAGAGCCGATTCCCTTGGCTGAGAAGCAACCCCACACATGAATGGTTTCAGGATGCTTACAGTTGGCATGAACAAGACTGGTGTAGCGCTCACCTTGTCTTCTCCGAATGAGGCGTTTTCCTGATGTCCCAAACAATCGAAAAGGGGATTCATCAGAGAAAATAACTTTACCCCAGTCCTCAGCAGTCCACTGCCTGTACCTTTTTGCAGAATATCATCTGTCCATGATGTTTTTTTTCTGGAGAGAATGGCTTCTTTGCTGCCCTCCTTGAGACCCAGGCCTTGCTCCAAGAGTCTCTGCCTCACAGTGCGTGCAGATGCACTCACAACTTCCTGCTGCCATTCCTGAGCAAGCTCTGCACTGCTGGGTAGCCCATCCGCAGCTGAAAAACTTTAAGAGACGGTCCCTGGCGCTTGCTGGTCTTTCTTGGCGCCCTGAAGCCTTTTGGCACAATGGAACCTCGTTCTTTGAAGTTCTTGATGATGCAATAGATTGTTGACTGAGGTGCAATCTTTCTAGCTGCGATACTCTTCCCTGTTAGCTATTTTTGTGCATTGCAATGATGACTGCACGTGCTTCTTAGAGACACCATGGTTAACAGAAGAGAAACAATGATGCCAAGCACCAGCCTCCTTTTTAAAGTGTCCAGTGGTGTCATTCTTACTTAATCATAACAGATTGATCTCCAGCCATGTCCTCATCAACACCCACACCTGTGTTAATATAGCAATCACTGAAAAGAGGTTAGCTGTCCTTTTAAGGCAGGGCTGCAATGATGTTGAAATGGTTTTTGGGGGGGGATAAAGTTCATTTTCTAGCCAAAATTGACTTTGCAAGTAATTGCTGTTAAGCTGATCACTCCTTTATAACATTCTGGAGTATATGCAAATTGCCATTAGAAAAAGTGAAGCAGTAAACTTGTAAAAATTCTATTTTTGTTATTCCAAAAATTTTGGGCCCTGACTGTACAATTTTCATATCAGAAAAACAGAAAATCTTTGAAAGAATGTGGTCCCCAAATTTGGTCTGTACTGTATACGCCAAAACGCGTTTTTGGGGCATGATAAAGAATACCCTCCATTGTTATAGTCGTCACCCTCCAAGCGGCTATCCAAATTAAAATTTCCCGGGATACCCCAACCCTTTAAAAAAGCGTGAATCGCACCCCACATTTTTTTTTTCAAAAAATTCTCTAAGGGGGAAGACAGATTCTCACGAAAGCATTTTTTGCAGCTCTTCCTTTTAAAAAACCCCCGACACTTCGCCCCTAAATCGCTAAATTTTTTAAAAGGGGGCTTTTG
>JARQOD010002057.1:50109-84662 GCA_033576555.1 Oophaga sylvatica
AGGCCTGTCTGCCACCGGTAAAGGGAAAAGTAGCCCAGCTGGCCATTGTCGAGGGGACTTATTCTTGGCGCAGGAGACGCACACCTGACCATATTCCCTGATGTCACAGACCATATGTGGCCACCAGTATGTCCTCGCCAGCAACTCCGATGTCCTCTTTGTCCCAAAATGTCCACCCACCCTGGACGAATGTGCCCAAGAGAGTACCTCAGGTCGCAAATTGGTGGGCACAAAAGTCTTGCCCGGAGGCACAGACTCAAGCGAAATCAGGGCCACCGTTCTTAGGCTCTCTGTGGGGACAATCAGCCGAGGCTCCTCCTTCACCTCTTCGGAGGACACCATGGAGCGAGACAGAGCGTCGGCGCAAATGTTCTTCTCACCGGAGAGGAAATGGAGGGTGAAATGGAACAGGGAGAAAAACAAGGACCATCTGGCCTGGCGAGAATTTAGCCACTGTGCAGTCTGTAAATAAACCAAGTTTTTGTGGTCAGCAAAAACTTGAAAGGGAAAACGAGCCCCCTCCAGGAGATGTCTCCACTCGGAAAAGGCCAACTTCATGGATAGTAACTCCCTGTCCCCAATGGAATAGTTCCTCTCCGCTGGTGTGAAGGTCTTGGAAAAGAAGATACAAGGATGCTTCCGACCTTGAGCATCCTTTTGGAAGAGGACTGCTCCAGCACCAATGGACGAGGCATCCACCTCCAATACAAAATGTCTATCAACATCGGGGCGATGTAAGATGGGAGCGCTAGCAAAATGAGATTTAACTGAAGTACAGGCCTTGGAGACCTCCTCTGACCATAACTTGGGATTGGCTACCTTCTTGGTGAGGGCTACCAAGAGAGCTACCAGAGTAGAGAAGTGGGGAATGAATTGGCGATAGTAGTTAATGAACCCCATATATTGCTGCACCGCTTTAAGAGAGTGAGGTTCTTGCCAATCCATTACCGCCTGTAGTTTGGCAGAATCCATAGCCAATCCCTGGGCAGAGATGATATAGCCCAGGAAAGGTAAAGACTCCTGCTCAAACACGTACTTCTCCAATTTTGCATATAGGGAATTTGCCCGCAAGAGGTCGAAAACCTTGCAGACATCTCTCCGATGGGAATCTATATCTGGAGAAAAGATGAGAATGTCGTCCAGATAGACTACGACAGAGTTGGCAAGCATATCCCGGAAATGTCATTTACAAAGTATTGGAAATGGCTGGAGCATTACAAAGCCCGAAGGGCATCACCAAGTATTCGTAATGCCCGTCCTTGGTATTGAATGCAGTCTTCCATTCATCCCCCTCACGGATGAAAATCAGGTTATACGCACCCCGCAGATCTAACTTGGTAAATACCCTTGCCCCCTGAAGCCTATCAAAGAGCTCAGAGATCAGCGACAAATGGTATTTATTTTTCACTGTGATATCGTTAAGACCCCTATAGTCTATACACGGACGTAACTCTCCGTTCTTCTTCTGCACGAAGAAGAACCCCGCTCCCGCTGGTGATACCGACTTCCTAATGAATCCTCTTGCCAAGTTCTCCTGGGACATAGCCTCCGATTTTTAGGGAGAGAGAGGGGATAAACCTTCCCCTAGGAGGTTCAGCTGCAGGCAAGAGATTGATAGGACAGTCGTAGGGGCGATGAGGCGGAAGAGTCTCTGCAGCTCTCTTGGAGGATACGTCTGCGTAAGACCAGTAAACCTTGGGAATCGGAGTGAGGTTGAAGGGTAACTTTGTGGTGGTGACCAGAACGCTGTCCCTAAAGCATCTGCCTTTACATGATTCACCCCAACCCATAATTCTCCCAGAAGACCAATCAATATGGGGAGAGTGGTGGCGGAGCCAGGGTAATCCCAACAGAACCTCGTCCATTCCTTCAGGAAGGACAAAAAGAGATACATTCTCCTGATGGGACGGCGACACAGACAGGGGCAGAGGGACAGTCTGATGGGTGATTGGTGAGGACAGAATTGATCCATTTACCACTCTAACCGACACTGGCTCGGTGAGCTTCACCAGAGGTATGTTGTGGTGAGAAGCAATGGTGGAAGACTCAAAATTTCCCTCTGCCCCAGAATCCACACAGAGCTTGACTGGAAGAGTGGATGGACCTATGGTAATTGTCCCTTTAAGACGCACTTTCGGAACAAAAGCTGTTGCGTCCTGTGACCCTGCTCTCATGCTTACTGGACACGGCCGTTTGCGCAACCACTGTGGACATTGGTTGACATAATACCCCTGCTGCTGGCACTACAGACCACGGAAGCTCGAGCGGCCTGAGACTTAGGTCCCACTCGAGTAGCATCCATGGTCTCCTGGGGGTCGGACGCCTGAACGGGCGATTCCAGAGGTTTGGGAAAGGTAGGAGCCAGCCGAAACCTCTGCCTACACTGGGCCCGCTCCTGTTAGGGGTTGAGTTCCCCCTTCTGCACAAGGGGAATCTCGAGCCATCCCTGCTGCGGTCTCCCATTCATCTCCGGCCGCAGTAGACTCCGCTCAGCAGAGACGTCGGTCCCAGCGTCTCACCCAGTCTAACATTGTGCAGAGGATTACTGCTGCCTCTCCAGGTTCTGCTATTGTAGCCAGTACTGGTTAATGACGAGCAGACGTCTTTAAGACTAAGTCCTGCGTTTCCCCTTCTGAGCATGCCCAGGGTAAGATCTCTCATTGGAGATCAGGGGTCACATGCTCAGGTACTGCAGCAGCTCCTATTGGTCCGCTAGGAAGGTCCTGAAACTACATGTGTTCTGGAATAGTCTCTTATTGGTCTTTTCTGGCAGGCCCTGTAGTTGCTGCTATAAAAGGGTTGCGTGACAAAGCGGCCATGCGCTAGTACCAATTGCATTATGTGCTTTGCGCCAGTGTGATCTTGCACGCATGTGTTAGGGCTCGGCTGAAATAAGCCCCTAGAATACCGGCTTCTCCGGTGAGGAGATTGTCTGGGTGCGTTGCTGATTGCATTACTATGGACTGCTGTCCGCACAGCAGTTGTCTGAGCATCCCTGTGGAGTTAACAGGACACAGTCCATATCTCTGCGTCTCTACCTTATCGACTCTGTGGTGCAATAGAGTTCGCTTATACCGCCATATAGTGCCACAGTATCTATAGTTGCGACTCTGTGAAGTAACACAGTTCGCCATACCGCCATCTTACTAGCAGCAGGCTCTGCCTGCACAGTGGACCCCGGGCTACGAACGCACCTATTATTTATATTTATTTTGTGCGTTCCGCCAGCCCTAGCATAATTCTAGCGCCAGGGTCTGGCTAGTAAAATGGCGGACGACCAGCGTTTACAGCAGGACATCCAGCAGCTGGAGGGAAGGTTGGCGGCCCTTGAGCGCACAACCTCAGCTGTGGATTTTACCGCAGTCGCTGTTCAGGCTGCTAGCGTGGCTGCAGCCAGTGTGTCCACTGCCACCTCTGCCCCTACATTATCCCACCTCTCGCTTCCAGACAAGTTTGCTGGTAACAGCAAACAATGTCAGGGATTCGTGAGTCAGTGCTCTATACAACTCGAGCTTCTGGCTGCACGTTTCCCCATGGATCGGGCACAAGTGGGCTTTGTGATATCTCTCCTGTCGGGCAGAGAATTTGAGTGGGCCACCCCACTGTGGGAGCGTGACGACCGTGTGGTGTGGATTGCTCCTCGTTTTCTAGAGGCTCTAAAAAAGGTCTTTCTAGGACCTCAGGTCACACACGGTGCGGCGCTCGAACTGCTGGCAAGTTCACAGGTTTCGTCCTTGGTCAGCTATTTTGCTGTCCAACTTCGGACTCTGGCCTCGCAGTTAGACTGGCCAGATGAAGTCCTCATTCCCTGTGGAGAGGACTGGCGAGCCATGTGAAAGACGCCTTGGCTACCAGGGAGATTCCTGCCACACTGGAGAAGCTTATCGCCATATCTACCCGCATCGACCTCCGTTTTCATGAGCGGAGGTTGGAGCGGTCCCAGTGTAGGCAGAGGTTCTGGCTGGCTCCCTCCTTCGCCAGACCTCTAGAATCTTTCAGTCAGGCATCCGACTCCCATGAGGCCATGGAGGTTTCTCAAGCAAGACCTAAGTCCCGGGCCGCTCGAGTACCCATGGTTTGTAACATCTGTCAGCAGTTAGGACATTATGCCAACAAATGTCCACAGCGGTGGGGAAAACGGTCGTGTCTAGTGACCCTGGGAGGAGGTTCACTAGACACTGCAGCATTTTCCACCAAGTTGTCCTTCAAGGGGACAATTACTGTAGGTCCATCCACTCTCACCACCGAGCTCTGTGTGGATTCTGGAGCCGAGGGGAATTTCATGTCCTCTGCCTTTGCTCTCTGCCACACTATACCTCTGGTGATGCTCGCCAAACCGGTGACTGAGCGTGTAGTAAGTGGATCGACTCTGCCCTCACAAATCACCCACCAGACTATCCCTCTCACTTTATCTATGTCCCCTTCCCATCAGGAGAGTATTTCCTTTCTTGTCCTGCCAGAGGGAATAGACAAGGTTTTGCTGGGAATACCTTGGCTCCGTCACCACTCTCCCCATATTGAGTGGTCCTCTGGGAGGATACTGGGTTGGGGTGATTCATGTAGAGGCAGGTGTGTCAGGGAGTGCATTCAGGTCACCACCACAGAGATACCCGTAGATCTCACTTCTCTTCCCCAGTGTTATTGGTCATACGCAGACGTTTTCTCCAAGAAGGCAGCGGAGACTCTTCTGCCTCATCGCCCCTACGACTGTCCTATTGATCTCTTGCCTGGAGCAGAACCTCCTCGGGGAAGAGTCTATCCCCTCTCGTTTCCTGAGATGGAGGCCATGTCTCAGTATATTCAGGAGAATCTGGCAAGAGGGTTCATTAGGAAGTCGGTGTCACCAGCAGGGTCTGGGTTCTTCTTCGTGCAAAAGAAGAACGGAGAATTACGTCCATGTATTGACTACAGGGTTCTTAATGCCATCACCGTCAAGAATAAGTATCCGTTGCCCCTAATCTCTGAGCTCTTTGATAGGCTCCGAGGAGCAAAGGTATTTACCAAGCTAGATCTACGTGGTGCCTATAATCTAATTCGCATCCGTGAAGGGGACGAGTGGAAGACAGCTTTTAATACAAGGGATGGGCATTATGAATACCTGATGATGCCCTTCGGGCTCTGTAATGCTCCCGCTATTTTCCAAGACTTTGTCAATGACATCTTCCGAGATATGCTCTCCACCTCGGTAGTAGTCTATCTGGATGATATTCTCATCTTTTCACCAGATATAGACTCTCACCGGAGGGATGTCAACAAAGTCTTCGACCTCTTACAGGCAAACTCCCTCTATGCCAAGCTGGAGAAATGTGTGTTTGAGCAGGAGTCTTTACCTTTCCTAGGCTATATCATCTCTGCCCAGGGATTGGCTATGGATCCTGCCAAACTACAGGCTGTAATGGACTGGCAAGAACCCCATTCTCTTAAAGCGGTGCAGCGCTTTATGAAGTTCATTAATTATTATCGCAAGTTCATTCCCCATTTCTCGACTTTGGTAGCTCCCTTGGTAGCCCTCAACAAGAAGGGAGCAAATCCCAAGTTGTGGTCTGAGGAGGTCTCCAAGGCATTCTCTTTCATCAAGATGCATTTTTTCAGTGCTCCCATATTACATCGTCCCGATGTTGATAAGCCGTTTATTTTAGAGGTGGACGCCTCTTCTGTTGGTGCTGGAGCAGTCTTTTATCAAAAGGATGCTCAAGGTCGGAAGCATCCCTGCTTCTTCTTGTCTAAGACCTTTACACCAGCAGCGAGGAATTATTCCATCGGGGACAGGGGGTTGCTGGCTATGAAGTTGGCCTTCTCTGAGTGGAGACATCTTCTGGAGGGGGCTCGTTTTCCCTTCCAAGTCTTCACTGACCACAAAAACTTGGTATATTTGCAAACTTCTCAGCGGCTAAATTTTTGCCAGGCCAGAAGGTCCCTATTCTTCTCTCGGTTCCACTTCACCCTCCATTTTCTCTCCTGTGAGAAGATTATTCAGGCCGACGCTCTCTCTCGCTCCTTAGTGTCATCAGAGGAGGAGGATGAGGAGCCTTGGCTTATTGTCCCCGAAGAGAGCCTGAGAACGGTAGCCCCGATTTCGCTAGAGTCTGTGCCTCCGGGCAAGACTTTTGTGCCCACTAATTTGCGACCTGAGGTACTTTATTGGGCACACTCGACCAGGGTGGGTGGACACTTTGGGGCAAAGAGGACAACTGAATTATTGGCGAGGACATACTGGTGGCCACATATGGTCCGTGACGTCAGGGAGTATGTTCAGGCGTGTGTCTCCTGCGCCAGGAACAAGTCACCTCGACAACGGCCAGCTTGGTTACTTTTCCCTTTGCAGGTGGTAGACAGGCCCTGGGAGATGGTCGGGATGGTCTTTGTGGTGGTCTTACCGAAGTTTTGGGGTTGCACTATCATTTGGGTGATCACCGACCACTTCTCCAAAATGGTGCACTTAGTGCCGCTACCACGGTTACCTTCTGCACGAGCCTTGGCAGCATTATTTATTAGACACATCTTTCGTCTACACGTCTACACAGTATGCCAGACAAGATTGTTGTCAGCGATCGAGGACCCCAATTTGCGTCTCGGTTCTGGAGAGAGCTGTGTTGTCTACTCTGCATTGAGTTAAACCTCTCCTCTGCATATCATCCCGAGACGAATGGGTTGGTAGAGAGGGCCAACCAGACCTTGGTCACATACTTGTGACATTTTGTCTCTGCCAGGCAGGATGACTGGGCATCCTTGCTCCCGTGGGCGGAGTTCGTTCTAAGCAATGCTTTGGCTGACTCCACCGGACAGACCCCATTACTCTTAAATTACGGCCAGCATCCGTGGGTACGGGTGCCCATGCCAGTGGCTTCCGCCGACTCCAGGGTGGCAGACTGGGCTGTGGAGGCACGGGACATTTGGGACCGCACCCAAGATGCCATTCAGGCTTCCAAGGAGAGGATGAGGTCTTCTGCCGATGCCCATCGGCGTCCCGCTCCGACATTTGCTCCTTACGACCTAGTGTGGCTCTCCGCTTGAAACATCAGGCTGCGAGTGGAGTCCACTAAGTTGGCCCCCCGATATTTTGGTCCCTTCAAGGTCCTCAAGCAGGTGAACCCTGTGGTTTACCTTTTGGCCCTTCCGCCTCGCCTTGGTATCTTCGATACCTTCCATGTGTCCCTCCTAAAACCCGTGGTCATCTCCTGGTTGCCGGAGTCATTTGCCGGGACGTTGGGTTCGTCTACGGACGGTCACGAGGTGAACGCCATTGTAGGGTGCAAGGTGGTACGGGGCAAAAATTTTTTTTTGTGGATTGGAAGGGTTATGGGCCAGAGGATAGGTCCTGGGAGCCTGCCGAGCATATTCATGCTACGCAGCTCATCGCTGCCTTTGAACGTAGCGAGGCCCAAAGAAGGGGGGCTGTTGTGAATATGCTGGAGGCGGCTTCTGAGCTGGGGCTCCCTCCGGTGGTTGCTGAGGGTAATGAACTGATTACTGATTGGCCTTCAGCTGGCGCTGAATGGTAGGATATAAGTGGTCTGAGTTCTCAGCAGCCTTGCCGGTTATCAATTGTTTCTTCTGGTCTTGCTTGAAGCTCTGTTAGCTTCCTGCTCTCCTTCAGATAAATGTTTGCTGCTTTTTTTTCCTCTATTTGATTTTCTCTGCTGGTTTGCTGCTTGCAATTGACTGCAGCCTGTCCCCTTTTTGGGGTCTGGCGCTGCAATTGTGCTCCGTTTGTGTCTGCACTTTTGCTTTGCTCCTTTGTTACTTTTTATTTGCTGAATAGCGTTTTGTTACACCAGAGATCTGATTTAGGTGGATGAGATCGTGTGATCTCAGGTTTTTTGGCAATCAGAAGTGTTGGTTTTTGTTATGGTTTTTTTTTATTGCGGTCAGAATTCTTTCCTGTACTTTTCTGTCAAGACAGATTGGGCCCCAGCGTTTTCTCATTCTATTTTCTGTTTGTGTCCGTGCTTTCTTCTTGTCTAACCGCCATTACATGTTTGGGGGCTTCCTATTTTCTTTGGGGATCTGCTCCGGGCAGATAGCTTTCATCTTTCTGCCTTTAGGTGTAGTTATCTCTCAGGCTGTGACGAGGCGTCTAGAATCACCGTAGGAACACTCCACGGCTACTTCTAGTTGTGTGGTTAGTTCAGGTTATTGCAATCCAATAGGTTCCAGCCTCTCTGATGTATTACCGCTTTTGCTAGTTTTTGCTATTTCTCCTCAGTTACCGAAACATGACAGGGGGCACTAGGAGGGGGGGTAATGTTAGGGGTCGAACTCCTGCTTCTGCACAAGGGGAATCTCGAGCCATCCCTGCTGCGGTCTCCCATCCATCTCCGGCCACAGTGGACTCTGCTCAGCAGAAACGTCGTTCCCAGCGTCTCGCCCAGTCTAACATTGTAGACAGGATTACTGCTGCCTCTCCAGGTTCGGCTGTTGTAGCCAGTACTGGTTAGTGGTGAGCAGACGTCTTTAAGGCTAAGTCCTGCTTTTCCCCTTCTGAGCATGCCCAGGGTAAGATCTCTCATTGGAGATCAGGGGTCACATGCTCAGGTACTGTAGCATCTCCTATTGGTCCGCTAGGAAGGTCCTGAAACTACATGTGTTCTGGAATAGTTTCTTATTGGTCCTTTTCTGGCAGGCCCTGTAGTTGCTGCTATAAAAGGGTTGTATGACCATGCGGCCATGTGCTAGTATCAATTGCATTATGTGCTTTGCGCCAGTGTGATCTTGCACGCATGTGTTAGGGCTCGGCTGAAATAAGCCCTAGAAAACCGGCACCTCTGCTGAGGAGACTTGCATGCATGTGTTTAGGGCTTGGCTAAAATAAGCCCCTAGAATACTGGCTTCTCAGGTAAGGAGATTGTCTGAGTGCGTTGCTGATTACATTACTACGGACTGCTGTCCGCACAGCAGTTGTCTGTGCATCCACATGTCTGTGGAGTTAACAGGACACAGTCCATATCTCTGCGTCTCTACCTTAGCAACTCTGTGGTGCAACAGAGTTCACTTATACCGCCATATAGTGCCTCAGTATCTATAGTTGCGACTCTGTGAAGTAACAGATTTTGCCATACCGCCATATTACTAGCAGCAGGCTCTGCCTGCATGGTGGACCCCGGGCTGCGAACACACCTATTATTTATATTTATTTTGTGCGTTCCGCCAGCCCTAACACACTCTAACCTCCGCTCGTGAAAACGGAGGTTGATGCGGGTAAAGATGGAGATAAGCTTCTCCAGTGAGGCAGGAATCTCCCTGGTGGCCAAAGCTTCCTTTACATGATCAGCCAGACCTCTCCAGTATATCGGAATGAGGACTTTATTCTGCCACTCTAACTCGGCGGCCAGTGTCCGGAATTGGACCGAAAACTGACTGACCTTGGACGAACCCTGTGACATTGCCAGCAGTTGGAGCGCCGTATCGTGGGTGACCTGAAGGCCTAAAAAGACCTTTCTAAGAGGCTCCAGAAACCGAGGAGCACTCCGCATCACACGATCGTCACGCTCCCACAGCGGCGTTGCCCATTCCAACGCTCTGCCCGACAAAAGTAAAACTATGAAACCCACTTGTGCCCGCTCCGTGGGAAAAAGTGCAGTCAGAAGCTCGAGCTGGATAGAGCACTGGCTTACGAATCCCCGACAATGTTTACTGTCACCAGTAGTGTTGAGCATTCCGATACTGCAAATATCGGGTATCGGCCGATATTAGCTGTATCGGAATTCCGATTCCGAGTTCCGATATTTTCGTCTTATCGGATACCGGAATCGGGATTGTCACTGTCACTGTCAGTGTCCGTCGGTCGGGTCTGTCAGGAGTCAGCGGCACTTACCCGGCAGAAGATCTCCGGCGGTCACGTCCTGCACTGCTTCATGGCCGCCATCCTCTTCTCCCCGGCGGTCACATGCAGTTTCTCGCGATAACTGCAGTGACTGCTGGGTAATCCCGGCCGTGAAGCAGTCAGTCCGATGACGTCACCACCGGGGAAGCAGGTAATCAGCTGTGCTGCGTTGCAATGACAGGCTCTGCCTGTCATTGCGATGTAGCAGAGCTGGATCGTCGTGGGACTATCGTTATGGACTGCGTCGGACAGGTGGTATACTGTTGGTTTGTTTTTTTTCTTTTTTTACAGGAGATCGATGGCGTCGCAGGAATGAGAGAGTAATAAAAGAAATGAAAACTGTGTTGTCTCTTTTATTTCATTAAAATACTTTTTTCTTGCTGTGTCTTTTTTTTATACATTTAATAACTTTGGGATTAATAATGGATCGGTGTCTTATTGACACCTCTCCATTATTAACCGGGCTTATTGTCACCGTGCAATCAACGGTGACAATAACCCCTTATTACCCCGCTTGCCACCGCTACAGGGCAAGTGGGAAGAGCCGGGTAAAGTGCCACAATTGGCACATCTTTTGATGCGCCAAATGTGGGGCTGCTGTAGCCTGGTATTATCAGGCTGTTGAGGGCCAAAATCCATGGGCCTTGACAGTCTTTTAATACCAGGCCGCAGCAGTCTGCATTTTTCGAGGGATCCCCTATTTTTGTTAACCAGCCAAGCTAAGCAGACTGCTGTGGCCTGGTATTATCAGGCTTGCAAGGTCCATGGATATTGGATCCTTACCAGCCTGAAAAACCAGGCCTCAGCGGTCTGCTTCATCTGGCTGGTTAACAAAAATAGGGGGGACCCCACGCCAATTTTTTTCGAGGGGATCCCCTATTTTTGTTAATCAGCCAAGATATGCAGACTGCTGTGGCCTGGTATTATCAGGCTGGCAAGGTCCATGGATCTTGGCTCCTTAACAGCCTGAAAATCCAGGCCTCAGCGGTCTGCTTCATCTGGCTGGTTAACAAAAATAGGGGGGACCCCACGCCAATTTTTTTTTGAGGGGATCCCCTATTTTTGGTAATCAGCCAAGATATGCAGACTGCTGTGGCTTGGTATTATCAGGCTGGCAATGTCCATGGATCTTGGCTCCTTAACAGCCTGAAAATCCAGGCCTCAGCGGTCTGCTTCATCTGGCTGGTTAACAAAAATAGGGGGGACCCCACGCCATTTTTTTTTCAAAGGGAACCCCTATTTTTGTTAATCAGTTCCCTCTGACGTCACTGATTGTGTCCCTGGCTGACCTGAAGTGAAAGTGGAAAGCAATCAATTAAGCTTTCCACTTAAGGGCCCGTCTCACATAGCGATATCGCTACCGAGATCGCTGCTGAGTCACTAGTTTTGTGACGCAGCAGCGAGCTCACCAGCGATATCGCTGTGTGTGACATTCAGCGACGATCAGCCCCCCTGCCGGGTATCGCTGATCGTCGCTGAAATGTCAGGACCTTTTTTTGATCGCTGGTTTCCCGCTGACAGGCACACATCGCTGCGTGTGACAGGCGGGAGACCAGCGATCCGCTGGTAACCAAGGTACACAGCGGGTTTCCAGGCGCGGGGCTGTGCCTAGAAACCCGCTGTGTACCTTGGATACCAGCGCCCTGATGCAGGGAGCTGGTATCCAAGGTACACAGCGGGTTTCCAAGCGCTGCGCGGTGCCTGGAAACCCGCTGTGTACCTTGGTTACCAGCGGATCGCTGGTCTCCCGCCTGTCACACGCAGCGATGCGTGCCTGTCAGAGGGAAACCAGCGATCAAAAAAAGGTCCTGACATTTCTGCGACGATCAGCGATACCCGGCAGGGGGCTGATCGTCGCTGAATGTCACACACAGCGATATCGCTGGTGAGCTCGCTGCTGCGTCACAAAACTAGTGACTCAGCAGCGATCTCGGTAGCGATATCGCTATGTGAGACGGGCCCTTAAGCGATGTTACCCGCAGTGTCGCTGTCCCAGATCGCTGCCTGAGCTGCCTGTTTGGCAGCTCAGCAGCGATCATGTAGCGATACACCAGCGATCCTGACAAGTGCATATCGTTGTCGGGATCGCTGGTGTATCGTTATGTGACACCCAGCCTTTACTCTCCTGTCAGGCAGGAGAGGAACTCATTCATTTGGGGTTTACTGTGAGGCTGCAGCATTAGCTGCGGTCCCTGCAGTAAACATTAACCCTTTCTGAAGGATTACACCGTGGGACCTGACTGTGCATGGGATAGGTAAGAATAATTTTGCTTTTTTTTTTATTTTTATTACAGGAAATGGTTTTTGCAGTAAAATAAAAGATGGTCAAAAACGTGTCTTTATTTCATTAAAATGATTTTTAATTAAAGTGTGTGTGTTTTATTTTTATTTCATGCAATAGGATTAATAATTGATAGTTGTCTAATTGACAGCTCTCAATTATTAACCTGGCTTAAGGTCACCTTTCAATAGCAAGGTGGCTTTAACCCCATATTAACCCATTCGCCACCGCTACAGGGCAATGGGAATAGACGGGCAAAGTGCCAGAAAGGGCGAATCTAATTATAGATTTGTCTTTCCTGGGGTGTCTGGGGGCAGATGTTAGTAGCCGGGGGGGGGCAAAAATAATGGTCCCTCTCTGGGCTATTATTATCTGCCCCCACTCACTGGCTTTGTCTGTCTGGTTGCGAAAATAGGGCGGGAGCCCACGCATTTTTTTCAGCAATTTTACACCTCATATATATATATACATGTCATTGAATTTGTGACACATATATATATATATTTATATTTGTAGTTCATACACTTCTACATAGTATAATAGCCGCTAATTCAATTGCCGGCTTTTGTGAAAATGCAGAACCCGACATGAAATGACACTTGGTGTACATAGGGTTAACCATGTCTTTTCATGTCCTTTGCTATCTAATTTGCACAAACAATTAAATCAGACTATGTGTGCAAAATTTCACACCTGTAGGGGTTAATTAAAGGTGTAAATTCGTAGCAAAAAAGTCTGTTTTTTTTACAACGAATTTACACCTTTAATTAACCCCTACAGGTGTGAAATTTTGCACACATAGTCTGATTTAATTGTTTGTGCAAATCAGATAGCAAACGACATGAAAATACATGGTTAACCCTATGTACACCAAGTGTCATTTCATGTCGGGTGCTTCTGTCTTTTCACTGAAGCCGGCTTTACCCGGCAATTGAATCAGAGAATATTTTACTATGTAGAAGTGTATAAACTATACATACATGTATATATATATATGTCACAATGACATGTATATATATATATATATGTATTCTATGTGTGTATATTTAGTGTTTACAAGGAAAGAATGGGGTTTTTTTAGTTGTGATATTTTGTTCCCATAGACTTACATGGGACTTCCGGTATCGGTATCGGGTATCGCCGATATTTTAGTGATATCGGCGATACCATTCCGATTCCGATACTTTAGGATATCGGAAAGTATCGCTCAACTCTAGTCACCAGCAAACTTGTCTGGAAGCGGGAGGTGGGACAATGTAGGGACAGAGGTGGCGGAGGACAAACTGGCTGCCACTGCGCTAGCAGCCTGAACAGCGACTGCGGTAACATCCACAGCTGAGGTTGTGTGCTCAAGAGCTCGGCTGAAAATGCCATTAGAATACCGGCTACTCCGGTGAGGAGAATATTGCTTGTTTTCTGACTGCATGACCAGAGACTGCAATCCGCTTAGCAGTCATCTGTGTTCCCTGTGAGTCTAACAGGACAGAGTCTTTTTCTCAGCGGCTCTGTGACGCAACAGGGTTCGCTTTATAACGCTTGTCAGCGCCCTAGCGTTTTACTTTGCGGCTCACTGAAGCTAAGTGAGTTTGCACTTATCGCCATATAGCGCTGTGGCATTCCCGCTAGCGGCTTTGGGGATTAACAGAGTTCGCACTAACTGCCACAGCTCGCTACGGCGTTTATTTTAGCGACTCTGCGGGATAACAGAGTTCGCTACTTACGCCATCTTACTAGCAGCGGGCTCTGCCTGCAAGGTGGAACCCAGGCTGCAAAAGCACCTCTCTATATCATCTATTAGGTGCGTTCCGCAGACCCTAACGTAATACTAGCACGAGGGTGTGGCTAGTAAAATGGCGGACGACCAGCGTCTACGGCAGTTCATCCAGCAGCTGTGTAATGTATAATTCTACATGTGTTAATTCATAGTTTTGATGCCTTCAGTGTGATTCTACTGTACAATTTTCATAGTCATGAAAATACAGAAAAATCTTTGAAAGAGAATGTGTGTCCAAACTTTTGGTCTGTACTGTATATCGCCAGACGCGTTGGATGGGAGCATGACAAAGAATGATCCTGCTTCCATTGTTATATGTCTGTCAGCTCCGAAGCGGCTATCCAGGAATTAAATTTCTCCGGATATCCCAACCATTTAATAAAGCAGTGAATCGCACCCCTGACATGTTTTTTTCTCAAAATCTTCTCTACTAGGTAGACACGATTCTCATCGAAAGCTATTTTTTGCAGCTCTTCCTTATAAAATGATCCCTCGACAGCTTCGCCCGCTAAATCGCTAAATTTATAAGGAGGCTTATGAAATTTATAAGAGATGGCGGTAATTAAAAATATCTCCTCGCTGAACGTCTGCTCATAACCTTTCGTAAAAGGGTTCTTAAAACGGGATATCTTGACATGATCTCCAATTTTTAAAAAGGGTTCAATACGCTTATTAGTCATACTAGCTCTATAAATAATTTTCCATATTTGTAACAAGTTTTGCTTCGTCACATTGCACGGTCGGGTGGGTATCGTGGTGTGGAAGGTGTAATTGTAACTGTGTACCAAGTCGGGTAAAATATCGATATACCTAAAGGTATTATGCTTCGTGAGATAGCGCCACATATGAGTTTTTAACCCCTTCATGACGCAGCCTATTTTGACCTTAAAGACCTTGCCATTTTTTGCAATTCTGATCAGTGTCCCTTTATGAGGTAATAACTCAGGAACGCTTCAACGGATCCTAGCGATTCTGGGTTGTTTTTTTCGTGGCATATTGAGGGTCTATATGGCGGAAAATACCCAAAGGTGACACCATTATAAAAACTGCACCCCTCAAGCTACTCAAAACTACATTCAAGAAGATTATTAACCCTTCAGGTTCTTCACAGGAACTAAAGCAACGTGGAAGGAAAAAATGGACATTTAAATTTTTCCAACAAATATTTTCTTTTAGCATCAATTTTTTAATTTTTACATGGGCAACAGGATAAAATGGATAATAAAATTTGTTGGCCAATTTCTCCTGAGTACACCGAAACCTCATATGTGGTCATAAACCACTGTTTGGGCACACGGCAGGGCTCAGAAGAGAAGGAGCGCCATTTGACTTTTTGCATGTAAAATATGCTGGAATATTAAGCGGTTGCCATGTCGCATTTGGAGAGTCCCTGTATGCCTAAACATTGGAGCTCCCCCACAAGTGACCCCATTTTGGAAACTAGACCCCCCAAGGAACTTATCTAGATGCATAGTGAGCACTTTGAACCCCCAAGTGCTTCACAAATTGATCCGTAATTAAAAGAAAGTACTTTTTTTCGCAAAAAAAAATTTTTAGCCTCAGTTTTTTCATTTTCACATGGGCAACAAGATAAAATAGATCCTAAAATTTGTTGGGCAATTTATCCTGAGTACACAGATACCTCATATGTGGTCATAAACCACTGTTTGGGCGCACGGCAGGGTTTTTAAGGGAAGGAGCGCCATTTGACTTTTTGAAAGGAAAATTAGCTCCAATCGTTAGCGGACACATGACTCGTTTGGAGAGCCCCTGTGTGCCTAAACAGTGAAAAAACCCCACATGTGACACCATTTTGGAAACTAGACCGCTTATGGAACTTATCTAGATGTGTTGTGAGCACTCTGAACCCCCAAGTGCTTCACAGAAGTTTGTAACGCAGAGCAGTTAAAAAAGATTTTTTTTTAGTCCGCTATTTTTTATTTTCACAAGGGTAACAGGAGAAATTGGAACCACAAAAGTTGTAGTGCAATTTGTCTTGAGTACACCAATACCCCATATGTGGGGGGAAGCAATGTTTTGGAGCATGGGAGAGCTCAGACGGGAAGAAGCGCCATTTTGGAATTCAGACTTGATGGAATGTTCTGCGGGCGTCATGTTGCGTTTGCAGAGCCCCTGATATACCTAAACAGTAGAAACCCCCCACAAGTGACCCCATTTTGGAAACTAGACCCACCAAGGAGCTTATCTAGATGTGTAGTAATCACTTTGAACCCCCAAGTGCTTCAGAGAAGTTTATAAACGCAGAAAGGGGAAATTAATAAAAACTTTTTGGATGATACACTGGCGCTACCTGAAAAGTGAAGGGGACAAAATGGAGTGTATATCTGTGTATAGACTGGTATGAGCAATCATAGACACATATACTCTAATAGGATGGTGTGGAGGCTGCTGGAGTACAGTCAGCTTCTGTGCGGCTGCTGACAAAAGGAAATTAAATAAAATGACTAAAAAGTAAAACTCCTGCGCCTCCAATGGATTCTAACAACAAAGAGGTCACTTAAATGGTTGCAAAGAACAAGTAAATGGGAGCCAAACCTGTCTGAATAGACTTAAATGGAAATCTGGCAATAACTAGCATAGAGCCTAATGCAGGCACATGGGACTTTCTTGGTGCTTGTGGATTAAAGCTGTGGCTAAGGCCGGCGTCGCACTAGCGAGTTTGATGTGAGTTAGTCGCACGACTTACTCACATCAACACCCGGCACAGCCGCCCGCTCTCGGACCAGAGTGCGCGGCTGCATGTGTTTCTATGCCGCCGTGCACTCTGGTCTGAGAGCGGGCGTTGTGTTGATGCGAGTAAGTCGGGTGTTGATGCGAGTAAGTCGTGCTACTAACTTGCATCAAACTCGCTAGTGTGACGCCGGCCTATTGCTTGAAGGGGAGGAAGCCGTCTTCTTGTGAAAACGTCCCCAGACCGCACGGGGGATGAAGAAGCAGAGCCTGTAGTACGGGAGCATCTGTGCAGCTGTTGGTGCCTGTGAATTGGAGCTGTGGCTGGTACTTGAAGGAGAGGAAGAAATTAATAATATCATTTTTGTTTCTCAAAAGTCATTTTTTAGCCCGCTATTTTTGATTTTCCCAAGGGTAACAGGATAAATTGGACCCCAAAAGTTGTTGTCCAGTTTTTCCTGAGTACGCTGGTGCCCCATATATGGGGGAACCACTGTTTGGGCGCTCGGCAGGGCTCAGAAGGGAAGGAGCGCCATTTGACTTTTTTAATGGAAAATTAGCTCCAATCGTTAGCGGACACCATGTCGTGTTTGGAGAGTCCCTGTGTGCCTTAACTTTGGAGCTCCCTCCAAATGACCCCATTTTGTAAACTAGACCCCCCAAGGATCTTATCTAGATGTGTGGTGAGCACTTTGAACCCCCAGGTGCTTCACAGAAGTTTTATAACGCAGAGCCGTGAAAATAAAAAATATTTTTTTTCTCAAAAAATGATGTTTTAGCCCCCTATTTTTTATTTTCACAATGGTTACAGGAGAAATTAGACCCCAAAAGTTGTTGTGCAATTTGTCCTGAGTACGCTGATATCCCATATGTGGGAGAAAACTACTATATGGGCACACGTTGGGGCTCGGAAGGGAAGTAGTGACATTTTGAAATGCCGACTTTGATGGAATGGTCTGCGGGTGTCATGTTACGTTTGCAGAGCCCCTGATGAGCCTAAACAGTAGAAACTCCCCACAAGTGACCCCATGTTGGAAACTAGACCCCGCAAGGAACTTATCTAGATATGTGGTGAGCAATTTGAACCACCAAGGGCTACACAGAAGTTTGTAACGCCCGGGCATGAAAAGAAAAAAATCATATTTTTTCCATAAACAGGATCTTTTAGTCCCCAATTTTTTTTTCCAAAGGGTAACAGGAGAAATAAGACCCCAAAAGTTGTTCAATTTGTCCTGAGTACGCTGATATCCCATATGTGGGAGAAAACTACTGTATGGGCACACGTCGGGGCTCGGAAGGGAAGTAGTGACATTTTGAAATGCCGACTTGATGGAATGGTCTGCGGGTGTCATTTTACGTTTGCAGAGCCCATGATGTGCCTAAACAGTAGAAACCCCCCAAAGTGACCCCATTTTGGAAACTAGATCACCCAAGGAACTCCTCTAGATGTGTGGTGAGCACTTTGATTCTCCAAGTTCTTCACAGAAATTTATAACTGAGTGTTAGGGTCTGCGGAACGCACTAAATGTATGACGTAAAGAGGTGCGTTTGCAGCCCAGGGTCCACCGTGCAGGCGGAGCCTGCTGCTATTAAAATGGCGCAAGAAGCGAACTCTGTTATCCCGCAGAGTCGCCAAAATAAACGCTGTAACGCGCTGTGGCAATATGTGCGAGCTCTGTTATTCCATAGAGCCGCTAGAAGGAGTGCTGCAGCGCTATATGGCGATGTGTGCAAACTCACTTAACACCACTGAGTCGCAAAATAAACACTCTAGGGCGCTGTCTAGCATTGAAAGCGAACCCTGTTATGTCACAGAGCCGCTGAGAAAAACTTCTGTGTCCTGTCAGGCACCCAGGTACACAGTTGACTGCTAAGCGAACATAGAACGTGATCATGCGCTAATGTCCTCGCGGGAGACACCCGCAATCTATGGCGTCTGAACGCCAGGCCCTGAATACGGCAATCAAACTCCTCACCGGTTACACCGGTAATGTAGGGCATCTAGGACACCGACCCTGACCAGCTAGCATACCAAACTCCTCACCGATTAAGTCGGTATTCTAGGGGCTTATTTCAGCCGGGCCCTAACCACACACACGCATGACCACACTGGCGCAAAGCATATGACAATTGATATTAGCGCATGGCGGCCCAGCCATGCCACACTTTTATAGCAACAGCTACAGGACTTGCCAGAAACAAGGACCAATGAGAAACTGTTCCAAAACACATGCAGTTTCAGGACCTTCCTGGCGGACCAATAGGAGCTGCTGTACCTGAACATGTGACCCCTGATCTCCAATGAGAGATCTTACCCTGGGCATGCTCAGAAGGGGAAATGCAGGACTTCGTCCCAAAGACGTCTGATCCATGACTGGCTATAATAGAAGATCCAGGAGAGGCAGCAGTAAGTCTCTGCACAGTACTGGAATGGGCAAGACGCTGGGACCGACGTCTCTGCTGAGCAGTCTCCACTGCGGCCAGAGACGAATGGGGGACCGCAGCGGGACTGGTTCGAGACTCCCCTTGTGCAGCAGCGGGAACTCGAACCCTAACATTACCCCCCCTCCTAGGGCCCACCCTTCTTTGGGCCTCGCTGCGTTCAAAGGCAGCGATGAGCTGCGGAGCGTGAACATGCTCAGCAGGCTTCCAGGACCTGTCCTCAGGCCCATAACCCCTCCAATCCACCAAATAAAATTTTTTGCCTCGTACCACCTTGCACCCAACAATGGTGTTCACCTCATGATTGTCGGTAGATGAACTCAACGTCCCGGCAGATGACTCGGAAAACGAGTAAATGGCCACGGGTTTCAGGAGGGACACGTGAAAGGTGTCGGTGATACCAAGGCGAGGCGGAAGGACTAGGCAGTAAACCACCGGGTTCACCTGCTCAAGAACTTTAAAGGGGCCCAAAAAGCGAGGTACCAACTTGGTGGACTCTACACGTAGCCTGATTTTTCAGGCAGAAAGCCACACTAGGTCACCCGTAGCAAATATAGGAGCTGGGCGCCGATGGGCATCGGCCGAAGACCTCATCCTCTCTTTGGAGGCCTGAATGGCATCCTGGGTGCGGTCCCAAATGTCCCGTGCCTCCACAGCCCAGTCTGCCACCCTGGAATCGGCAGAAGACACGGGCATGGGCACTGGTACCCGCGGATGCTGACCGTAGTTCAGGAGGAATGGGGTCTGTCCGGTGGAGTCAGCCACAGCATTATTTAGAGCGAACTCAGCCCACGGTAGCAAGGATGCCCAGTCATCCTGCCTGGTAGAGACAAAATGTCGCAAATATGTGACCAAGGTCTGGTTGGCCCTCTCTACCAACCCATTCGTCTCGGTATGGTATGCAGAGGAGAGATTCAACTCAATGCTGAGTAAACGACACAGCTCTCTCCAGAACCGAGACGCAAACTGGGGACCTCGATCACTGACAACTTTGTCTGGCATACCGTGTAGGCGGAAAATATGCCTAATGAACAATGCTGCCAAGGCCCGTGCAGATGGTAACCGTGGTAACGTCACTAAGTGCACCATTTTGGAGAAGTGGTCGGTTATCACCCAGATGATGGTGCAGCCCCGAGACTTGGGTAAGCCCACCACAAAATCCATCCCGACCATCTCCCAAGGCCTGTCTGCCACCGGTAAAGGGAAAAGTAGCCCAGCTGGCCATTGTCGAGGGGACTTATTCTTGGCGCAGGAGACGCACGCCTGAACATATTCCCTGACGTCACGGACCATATGTGGCCACCAGTATGTCCTCGCTAGCAACTCAGATGTCCTTTTTGCCCCAAAATGTCCACCCACCCTGGACAAATGTGCCCAAGAGAGTACCTCCGGTCGCAAATTGGTGGGCACAAAAGTCTTGCCCGGAGGCACAGACTCAAGTGAAACCGGGGCCACAGTTCTTAGGCTCTCTGTGGGGACAATCAACCGAGGCTCCTCCTCCACCTCCTCAGAGGACACCACAGAGCGAGAAAGCGCATCGGCCCGAATGTTCGTCTCACCGGAGAGGAAAGAGAGGGTGAAATGAAACCGGAAGAAGAACAGGGACCATCTGGCCTGACGAGAATTTAGCCCCTGGGCGGTCTGTAAATAGACCAAATTTTTGTGATCAGTGAAAACTTGAAAGGGAAAGCGAGCCCCCTCCAGGAGATGTCTCCACTCGGAAAAGGCCAACTTCATGGCTAGCAACTCGCTATCCCCAATGAAATAATTCCTCTCCGCTGGTGTGAAGGTCTTGGAAAAGAAGAAAACAAGGATAGTAGTATAGGAGTTCCATTATTCGTCAAACTCAATTTGACAGGTCGACACGCCCCCTATCATTTAATCCGTCTCCCTGTCAGCTTGATCCAGGTCGTCACGCCCTCTGGCTGAACTTTGCTCAGGTTGTGAAGTCGTAGGTCTGGTGATTTTGTGAATTTCAATCAAAGTGATTTATTCATGTCTATTGATATTTTATCCAGTGGATTAGATTATTCTGTGGAGTATTATTGTATTAAAGAGCGCTTCTTGATTTTATAAGTCTCAGGAAGAAACTTTTAAGGACCCAGTAAATGCATGTAAAACACTATTGTGTTGTAATTTGGGATTATGACGCTCAACTTATAGTTTTATTCAGTATATATATTTTTAGCTTGGCGGTGTATCTACACTTATATCAGGACTGGGAAGAATGTACTTTTGTTACAAATCGGTAAGCTATTACTATGCTGTGTATCTAAGGCTTGTGTTGTGTATAGCACCAGGCATGTTGGGGCATGTTTAAAACTGACGAGACTTATAACCATGTCTCATTGTACGGACATATTATGTATATAGTCGTGTTACAATATTAGACACGCGATTTTTAAAAAGACAATGACACGGTATTGTAAAACATGGGTACAAGATTTTATTGTAATAAATAAATCTCAAAGACATTTCAAGCATTTAAAAGTA
Organism: Oophaga sylvatica; assembly: GCA_033576555.1. NCBI lineage: Eukaryota > Metazoa > Chordata > Amphibia > Anura > Dendrobatidae > Oophaga > Oophaga sylvatica. The sequence continues at coordinate 71,614 of JARQOD010002057.1, forward strand.
CATACAGAATGATATAAAAGTGTCACATGTACAATTAACAAACACCATCACACACACGATAAAATAGATAATTAACAAGTACATAGGTTACATCGTGAGCCACATGGCTGGCAGTATCGGTAGAGACCTTTTTTTAGGTAGCAGAGTTCCCCTTGTGGTTGCTAATGACGGCGAGTGCAGAGAATGAATTGTACGGGGTGTGGAATCTATCCTCATCGGTGTAGATACACCAGCGCTGGAGGCCATTTTTAATTCGTCTAAATGTTGTCTAGTAGTGGGATTACCCACAACAGTAGAGGGTATATTCAGTTCTGCCATAGCCCGCATAAACGATTCCCATCCCCTAGGTAAATTCCTGACGGTCAGAGCGTGACTCTGCGTTGTACTACGTACTAAATCCACTAAGTTAGACCCGGGTATTACAGAGCCTTTGAAAATAAATTCGGCTTTATCATTCCAGTCTGTCACGCTCTTATTCTGGAGTAGTCTGTTTAGTAAAAATTCAGCATTCTTTTTATATCTTTGGTTTATATGACCTACAATTTCAGCGATCTCGTGATTTTTTTTATCGGTGTCAGTATTTGGCGGCTGTTGATGCTCAGGACCCTGAGGGCTAACGAGATTTAAAGTTGTTAATTCTTTCGAACTGCGTTTCGTATGTACCAAGTAGCGCTCCAGCACGTTGCTATACATTTTAATTTTCACATCGTCGGGGATGTCGCGTCGCTGTAAAACGGAGTTAATTTCAGCATCGAGGCGGCGAATAACAGTTTCGCGTATGCTCTCGGGGATTGGTGATCTTAGCTTGTGTAGCTCATGTTTGGGGACTAGATACATTTTCTCAGTATGCTCCATTATTTGCCCGCGAGCAGACTCGTTATTATGGGTATTGCAAAGCCTAAAAGAGGACCGATAAAGCCGCCGGTCTGATTCAGTACACGTTTCTTTTTCTTTATGGACTGCGCTCTATCGCTCAAGGTTCTTATAGCTTTACGCCACTTCTTCAGTATGCCTTTTTGGCGCTCTTTCAGCGGGATTCTGCCTTTTAAGATGTTTAAAGCAATCTCACCTATAGCGGTGATTAAATCCACGCTCGCATTGCGCAAAATAGATTTCCGGACAGATGGGGTTGCCTTCACCAGTGTTTTTAAGAGAGCCCAGTTACGCCGGAGTCTCTCGGACATCTTTACAGCACAACGCACACAGCGTGGAATGTGCGAGCCCGCATAAAATTCACTTTTTAGAAGCGATTTTCTTCTGCACATAGACAGCAGGTAACGCCGGTGGAAACAATCCCGTCCGTAAGCGGTGATCCTCCGGTGTATTAGCTCTCAAATCGACCAGCAAATACCCATAAGGCTCCCGCGTAGCATCCTCAAAGGCTTCTAGGAAAAAACGTGTTTTTCCGGGGTACATCTGACGAGCTAGTGTTAAAATTTGTAATTTATCTCGAGGGTTGTTAAAAAGGACCATGTACTTTGTGTTTAAATTTATGGTGCGGCTTTTCTTACCCTGACAAAATATGTTTTGCACCAGGTAGAAAATACTGAGATTTCTGTGGTGCACATACTTGGTGAACGCTTTTTCTATCTCACAATTTTCGCTAGCACTATCCATGAGATCATCAACAATCGCCAAATTCACCTTGCCCGGTGGTAATAATTCATCATCTACGAATGTATTCGGCAGACCCTCCACAAATCTGGTGTTGGGAAAAGAGAGAGAGATTTCATCATATAGTTTCTGCCAGCATGAATAAAACCAAACAATATTATCCGGCTTGTGAGAAAAACTACTTTCAATATTATACAGCAATTGTTTTACAAAATAACTCTTTCCAGAATTAGACGGTCCCGCTAGAATGCACGAGAGCGGGTGTTGTAGCGCGTATCCATCACAATACTGTGCTAATAGCCGTACGGCAGGGTGGTGAATTCGTCTAGTAGTCGACGCTTTGTGTAGACACACTTCTGGGTCTTTTGTAGGACACGGGATTCAATATTCCAATATTTTTTATCTCTCACAATGGACTGCTGCTGTACGACGATGCGCTTCTGAGTTTCTGCGTCTGAATTACGGGGGTAGTCCAGAACTAGATCTTTCAGACTGGTAAAATTGATAGATTGTGTGTTACCAACATTTAGCGTTATTCCCTTCACTTTTAAGACAGTCTTCCCTGTGTTGAGCTTGTACCCGTAAGTTTTGGGCCCTGCAGAAACAAACTCTGTGATGTATGTGCCCTCGGGTATCTCACTCGTCAATTCCCCCAGGTAATCTCCTAGGGGCGGCTGCCACTCACCTTCCCTGTGCACAAAAATAACCGAATCTGTGTCGTGATAAAGGCACCTCTCCTGCAGCCTGTCCAGCAGAGAATAGAGCTCTAGCCGCGCATACGCTGTGGTAAAGCAGGCTATAAAGATGTTTGTGTTTTTATTGATTGTGTGGTGCCCCTCCGCATATTTCCAGTTAATGGTAGCAGTTTCGTCATCGATAAAATCCAGCGTAGAAATGTCATAGTAGGGCAGGAAGAGATACCTAAAAAGCTCATCAGGATCCCTAACAATCTTGGTGCTTGGTAGGTTGGCCCGCTGAGCAAACTTCCCCCATAAAGAATTTAAGAAAAGTTTGGAGATCTGTCTTTTAGCGGGGTTGACGGCTATATTTTCAGGTCGCAACCGTACACCCTCTTTTTCAAGAAATCTGTCAATGTACTGCTTTTTCTTGGTATCATCACTGCACCAGCTAGGATACCCTGACGACTCCTGCTTATCCCTAAGGTGTAATTTAATGTAGCGGGCAAACAGATCATCGCTGGTGTTTGGAAAATGCCATATTTCATAGATGTGGGCGATCCGGTACCCTTTATCTATCGCCAGCTCGAGCTCTATAGTGCACCAGGTACCTGTCAGGGAGCGTTCTTCATCACTATGGCTGCACTCCTCTGCCTGGGAATTTACAGCGCATGTATAGCAAAGGGGAACATCAATTTTTTGTCGAGTTTTACAGGTAGAACGGGAAAAAATAAATCTCTCGGGGGGTAGACCTTGACTCTAGCTAAGCCAAAGTATTTTTTAATGAAACCAAAGTTGTCATAGATGATATCGGGGTGACCTACAGGGTATGTTTTAGTTTTGTTTACAAAGGGGTACAGGCTTGTGAAGTCGTAGTAATGTAAAGTCTCACCAGCTTCCACCTGGTGATAGAGCTTAATGGCGTTAGTTCGACCCCCATAAAGCGCATCGCGGGGGTCTAAGGGAGCAGGGAAATCCATTTGCTGGAGAAATGCCTGGAGGTTAGAATCGTTTTTAGCCATTTCACGCCACTCGTGCTCCCATATCACTCTTATGGTGTACCCGCGCAGCTGCAGGTAACGCTTTTTAGCTAAAAATGCATGATATAATTGACCGTAGGTGGTGTTTGTAACTTTATTTGTATCATTCTCATTATAGCATGATGGGCACCCGTGGAAAAAACAGCCTTGAAATTCAAAAGCTATGTGCTGGCCGTTAACATAGGCATAACCATCTAGAAAATACTGACCGAGTTGTTTCTCACCCCCTCTTAAGGCGTGCTGAATGTCAATGTTCTCGGTATGCGCTACATACATGAGCCATTGTATAGCGGCGGATGAGTAGCGCTTTTTCGTCTTGTGATAATTATCACCCGGTAAAATGGCGATCGTTTTTTCTGGTAGAAATTTAAACCGGTACATTGACATACATACAGAGGCCAGGGTGATGAACTGAAAAGGGTCAATACAGCTGCTCTCCACAACCATTTCTTTTTGAATGTCGCAGTATTTTTTAAAACTTTTCAACGTCATTTCCATAATGCGTTCTCTATAGATCTCACAGGCTCGTCTCAAAATTTCAACATCCTGTTTACAGTATGATTTTAGTTCACTCTTGAAGTCAAAAACTGTATGTTTCTCACCCTCATGCCAGGACAGGAACTCTACCTTCTCAACCGGTGCCATGTACTCTAACCCATAATATTTCACATCGGGTATAGGACCTACATAGTTTTGGTTTTCTCGGGTGTTAAAAAAGTGTGGAAAATGACCTTTGGCACCTGAAAAGCCCATGGCCTGAGGTAATTTACTGAGCTTCATGGGGATAAAATTTAGTGAGTCTATGAATCTTATAGACAAATCGGGCACCGTCACACACAAGAGGCGGCCACCTTGGGCTATCAGCTTTACCTGTAGTTTTTCAAAAATCAGCTCCTTAACAATAAAGTAAGAATCGTAGCGCCCTGCATTGTGGGCTATAAATGTATACCCTGAAAATTTCCCGCTGGTAAAGAACAGTAAAAAGTCATGCGTGCAGCTATCACCTTCATACTCCCAGGACTGTTCACCACTCAGAGTTGTGGCATAAATGTAATTTGGGATGTGTGTGCCTGTCTCTTGCATACATTCAAAATCGTAAAAGATATAACAATCTGTTTCGACCTCCGGTACATAGCGTCGCATATAACAGAGGTGGGCGTCAAATTTATTTACACGTGTGCGACATACGGTGCAACGTAGCCCCGCACATTCATGCACGCCCTCGCTATTCCTGAACACAAAGCGGTGACACTCATCACAAAATATTTTAAGCCTGCAGAATGGCGGATCATTCAGAGCTAATTGTTTGTGGCGCTCTAAACACTCACTAGAGCGACAATGAACCCGACATACGGGGCACCGTGGTGTTTGTTGTACACCGGCACACTCCACACAATCCACTCTTTGACATCCATTCATGTCAATATTTTTGTAAAGCTTGTCAAAGAGTGGATTGTGTGGAGTGTGCCGGTGTACAACAAACACCACGGTGCCCCGTATGTCGGGTTCATTGTCGCTCTAGTGAGTGTTTAGAGCGCCACAAACAATTAGCTCTGAATGATCCGCCATTCTGCAGGCTTAAAATATTTTGTGATGAGTGCCACCGCTTTGTGTTCAGGAATAGCGAGGGCGTGCATGAATGTGCGGGGCTACGTTGCACCGTATGTCGCACACGTGTAAATAAATTTGACGCCCACCTCTGTTATATGCGACGCTATGTACCGGAGGTCGAAACAGATTGTTATATCTTTTACGATTTTGAATGTATGCAAGAGACAGGCACACACATCCCAAATTACATTTATGCCACAACTCTGAGTGGTGAACAGTCCTGGGAGTTTGAAGGTGATAGCTGCACGCATGACTTTTTACTGTTCTTTACCAGCGGGAAATTTTCAGGGTATACATTTATAGCCCACAATGCAGGGCGCTACGATTCTTACTTTATTGTTAAGGAGCTGATTTTTGAAAAACTACAGGTAAAGCTGATAGCCCAAGGTGGCCGCCTCTTGTGTGTGACGGTGCCCGATTTGTCTATAAGATTCATAGACTCACTAAATTTTATCCCCATGAAGCTCAGTAAATTACCTCAGGCCATGGGCTTTTCAGGTGCCAAAGGTCATTTTCCACACTTTTTTAACACCCGAGAAAACCAAAACTATGTAGGTCCTATACCCGATGTGAAATATTATGGGTTAGAGTACATGGCACCGGTTGAGAAGGTAGAGTTCCTGTCCTGGCATGAGGGTGAGAAACATACAGTTTTTGACTTCAAGAGTGAACTAAAATCATACTGTAAACAGGATGTTGAAATTTTGAGACGAGCCTGTGAGATCTATAGAGAACGCATTATGGAAATGACGTTGAAAAGTGTTAAAAAATACTGCGACATTCAAAAAGAAATGGTTGTGGAGAGCAGCTGTATTGACCCTTTTCAGTTCATCACCCTGGCCTCTGTATGTATGTCAATGTACCGGTTTAAATTTCTACCAGAAAAAACGATCGCCATTTTACCGGGTGATAATTATCACAAGACGAAAAAGCGCTACTCATCCGCCGCTATACAATGGCTCATGTATGTAGCGCATACCGAGAACATTGACATTCAGCACGCCTTAAGAGGGGGTGAGAAACAACTCGGTCAGTATTTTCTAGATGGTTATGCCTATGTTAACGGCCAGCACATAGCTTTTGAATTTCAAGGCTGTTTTTTCCACGGGTGCCCATCATGCTATAATGAGAATGATACAAATAAAGTTACAAACACCACCTACGGTCAATTATATCATGCATTTTTAGCTAAAAAGCGTTACCTGCAGCTGCGCGGGTACACCATAAGAGTGATATGGGAGCACGAGTGGCGTGAAATGGCTAAAAACGATTCTAACCTCCAGGCATTTCTCCAGCAAATGGATTTCCCTGCTCCCTTAGACCCCCGCGATGCGCTTTATGGGGGTCGAACTAACGCCATTAAGCTCTATCACCAGGTGGAAGCTGGTGAGACTTTACATTACTACGACTTCACAAGCCTGTACCCCTTTGTAAACAAAACTAAAACATACCCTGTAGGTCACCCCGATATCATCTATGACAACTTTGGTTTCATTAAAAAATACTTTGGCTTAGCTAGAGTCAAGGTCTACCCCCCGAGAGATTTATTTTTTCCCGTTCTACCTGTAAAACTCGACAAAAAATTGATGTTCCCCCTTTGCTATACATGCGCTGTAAATTCCCAGGCAGAGGAGTGCAGCCATAGTGATGAAGAACGCTCCCTGACAGGTACCTGGTGCACTATAGAGCTCGAGCTGGCGATAGATAAAGGGTACCGGATCGCCCACATCTATGAAATATGGCATTTTCCAAACACCAGCGATGATCTGTTTGCCCGCTACATTAAATTACACCTTAGGGATAAGCAGGAGTCGTCAGGGTATCCTAGCTGGTGCAGTGATGATACCAAGAAAAAGCAGTACATTGACAGATTTCTTGAAAAAGAGGGTGTACGGTTGCGACCTGAAAATATAGCCGTCAACCCCGCTAAAAGACAGATCTCCAAACTTTTCTTAAATTCTTTATGGGGGAAGTTTGCTCAGCGGGCCAACCTACCAAGCACCAAGATTGTTAGGGATCCTGATGAGCTTTTTAGGTATCTCTTCCTGCCCTACTATGACATTTCTACGCTGGATTTTATCGATGACGAAACTGCTACCATTAACTGGAAATATGCGGAGGGGCACCACACAATCAATAAAAACACAAACATCTTTATAGCCTGCTTTACCACAGCGTATGCGCGGCTAGAGCTCTATTCTCTGCTGGACAGGCTGCAGGAGAGGTGCCTTTATCACGACACAGATTCGGTTATTTTTGTGCACAGGAAGGTGAGTGGCAGCCGCCTCTAGGAGATTACCTGGGGGAATTGACGAGTGAGATACCCGAGGGCACATACATCACAGAGTTTGTTTCTGCAGGGCCCAAAACTTACGGGTACAAGCTCAACACAGGGAAGACTGTCTTAAAAGTGAAGGGAATAACGCTAAATGTTGGTAACACACAATCTATCAATTTTACCAGTCTGAAAGATCTAGTTCTGGACTACCCCCGTAATTCAGACGCAGAAACTCAGAAGCGCATCGTCGTACAGCAGCAGTCCATTGTGAGAGATAAAAAATATTGGAATATTGAATCCCGTGTCCTACAAAAGACCCAGAAGTGTGTCTACACAAAGCGTCGACTACTAGACGAATTCACCACCCTGCCGTACGGCTATTAGCACAGTATTGTGATGGATACGCGGCTACAACACCCGCTCTCGTGCATTCTAGCGGGACCGTCTAATTCTGGAAAGAGTTATTTTGTAAAACAATTGCTGTATAATATTGAAAGTAGTTTTTCTCACAAGCCGGATAATATTGTTTGGTTTTATTCATGCTGGCAGAAACTATATGATGAAATCTCTCTCTCTTTTCCCAACACCAGATTTGTGGAGGGTCTGCCGAATACATTCGTAGATGATGAATTATTACCACCGGGCAAGGTGAATTTGGCGATTGTTGATGATCTCATGGATAGTGCTAGCGAAAATTGTGAGATAGAAAAAGCGTTCACCAAGTATGTGCACCACAGAAATCTCAGTATTTTCTACCTGGTGCAAAACATATTTTGTCAGGGTAAGAAAAGCCGCACCATAAATTTAAACACAAAGTACATGGTCCTTTTTAACAACCCTCGAGATAAATTACAAATTTTAACACTAGCTCGTCAGATGTACCCCGGAAAAACACGTTTTTTCCTAGAAGCCTTTGAGGATGCTACGCGGGAGCCTTATGGGTATTTGCTGGTCGATTTGAGAGCTAATACACCGGAGGATCACCGCTTACGGACGGGATTGTTTCCACCGGCGTTACCTGCTGTCTATGTGCAGAAGAAAATCGCTTCTAAAAAGTGAATTTTATGCGGGCTCGCACATTCCACGCTGTGTGCGTTGTGCTGTAAAGATGTCCGAGAGACTCCGGCGTAACTGGGCTCTCTTAAAAACACTGGTGAAGGCAACCCATCTGTCCGGAAATCTATTTTGCGCAATGCGAGCGTGGATTTAATCACCGCTATAGGTGAGATTGCTTTAAACATCTTAAAAGGCAGAATCCCGCTGAAAGAGCGCCAAAAAGGCATACTGAAGAAGTGGCGTAAAGCTATAAGAACCTTGAGCGATAGAGCGCAGTCCATAAAGAAAAAGAAACGTGTACTGAATCAGACCGGCGGCTTTATCGGTCCTCTTTTAGGCTTTGCAATACCCATAATAACGAGTCTGCTCGCGGGCAAATAATGGAGCATACTGAGAAAATGTATCTAGTCCCCAAACATGAGCTACACAAGCTAAGATCACCAATCCCCGAGAGCATACGCGAAACTGTTATTCGCCGCCTCGATGCTGAAATTAACTCCGTTTTACAGCGACGCGACATCCCCGACGATGTGAAAATTAAAATGTATAGCAACGTGCTGGAGCGCTACTTGGTACATACGAAACGCAGTTCGAAAGAATTAACAACTTTAAATCTCGTTAGCCCTCAGGGTCCTGAGCATCAACAGCCGCCAAATACTGACACCGATAAAAAAAATCACGAGATCGCTGAAATTGTAGGTCATATAAACCAAAGATATAAAAAGAATGCTGAATTTTTACTAAACAGACTACTCCAGAATAAGAGCGTGACAGACTGGAATGATAAAGCCGAATTTATTTTCAAAGGCTCTGTAATACCCGGGTCTAACTTAGTGGATTTAGTACGTAGTACAACGCAGAGTCACGCTCTGACCGTCAGGAATTTACCTAGGGGATGGGAATCGTTTATGCGGGCTATGGCAGAACTGAATATACCCTCTACTCTTGTGGGTAATCCCACTACTAGACAACATTTAGACGAATTAAAAATGGCCTCCAGCGCTGGTGTATCTACACCGATGAGGATAGATTCCACACCCCGTACAATTCATTCTCTGCACTCGCCGTCATTAGCAACCACAAGGGGAACTCTGCTACCTAAAAAAAGGTCTCTACCGATACTGCCAGCCATGTGGCTCACGATGTAACCTATGTACTTGTTAATTATCTATTTTATCGTGTGTGTGATGGTGTTTGTTAATTGTACATGTGACACTTTTATATCATTCTGTATGTACTTTTAAATGCTTGAAATGTCTTTGAGATTTATTTATTACAATAAAATCTTGTACCCATGTTTTACAATACCGTGTCATTGTCTTTTTAAAAATCGCGTGTCTAATATTGTAACACGACTATATACATAATATGTCCGTACAATGAGACATGGTTATAAGTCTCGTCAGTTTTAAACATGCCCCAACATGCCTGGTGCTATACACAACACAAGCCTTAGATACACAGCATAGTAATAGCTTACCGATTTGTAACAAAAGTACATTCTTCCCAGTCCTGATATAAGTGTAGATACACCGCCAAGCTAAAAATATATATACTGAATAAAACTATAAGTTGAGCGTCATAATCCCAAATTACAACACAATAGTGTTTTACATGCATTTACTGGGTCCTTAAAAGTTTCTTCCTGAGACTTATAAAATCAAGAAGCGCTCTTTAATACAATAATACTCCACAGAATAATCTAATCCACTGGATAAAATATCAATAGACATGAATAAATCACTTTGATTGAAATTCACAAAATCACCAGACCTACGACTTCACAACCTGAGCAAAGTTCAGCCAGAGGGCGTGACGACCTGGATCAAGCTGACAGGGAGACGGATTAAATGATAGGGGGCGTGTCGACCTGTCAAATTCAGTTTGACGAATAATGGAACTCCTATACTACTAAGGATGTTTCCGACCTTGAGCATCCTTTTGAAAAAGGACTGCTCCAGCACAAACGGACGAGGCATTGACCTCCAATAAAAAAGGCTTATCAACCTCGGGGCGATGTAAGATGGGAGCGCTAGCAAAATGGGACTTAATTGAAGTAAAAGCCTTGGAGACCTCCTCTGACCACAACTTGGGATTGGCTCCCTTCTTGGTGAGGGCTACCAAGGGAGCTACCAAAGTGAAGAAGTGGGGAATGAATTGGCGATAGTAATTAATGAACCCCATAAAGCGCTGCACCACTTTAAGAGAATGGGGTACTTGCCAATCCATCACAGCCTGTAGTTTGGCAGGATCCATAGCCAATCCCTGGGCGGAGATGATATAGCCCAGGAAAGGTAAAGACTCCTGCTCAAACATGCATTTCTCAAACTTTGCATAGAGGGAGTTCGCCCGTAACAGGTCGAAGACTTTGCAGACATCCCTCCGGTGAGAGTCAATATCTGGAGAAAAGATGAGAATATCATCCAGATAGACTACTACAGAGGTGGAAAGCATATCCCGGAAGATATCATTGACAAAGTCTTGGAAAACGGCTGGGGCATTACAGAGCCCGAAGGGCATCACCAGGTATTCATAATGCCCATCCCTGGTATTAAAAGCCGTCTTCCATTCGTCCCCCTCACGGATGCGAATCAGGTTATAAGCACCACGCAGATCCAATTTAGTAAATACCCTTGCTCCCCGGAGCCTATCAAAGAGCTCAGAGATCGGGGCAACGGGTACTTATTCTTACCGGTGATGGCGTTAAGACCTCTGTAATCTATACATGGACGTAATTCTCCACTCTTCTTCTGCAAGAAGAAAAACCCCGCTCCTGCTGGTGAAACTGACTTCCTAATGAACCCTCTTGCCAGATTCTCCTGGATATATTGAGAAATAGCCTCCGTCTCAGGAAGAGAGAGGGGATAGACCCTTCCCTGTGGAGGTTCTGCTCCAGGCAAGAGGTCAATAGGACAGTCGTAGGGACGATGGGGCGGCAGAGTCTCTGCAGCCTTTTTAGAGAACACGTCTGCATATGACTGATAACACTTGGGAAGAGGAGAAAGATCTGCGGGTATCTCTGTAGTGGTAACCTGAATGCACTCCCTGACACATCTGTCCTTACATGACTCACTCCAACCCAGTATCCTACCGGGATAGGGAATGGAAATATTTTCCTGATGGGAAGGGGGTACACACAAATTAAGAGGGACAGTCTGATGTGTAATTTGCGAGTGCAATGTCAACCCATTCACTACCCGGACAGTAACTGGTTTGTCGAGCGCTACCAGATATACAGGTCCTTCTCAAAAAATTAGCATATAGTGCTAAATTTCATTATTTTCCATAATGTAATGATTACAATTAAACTTTCATATATTTTAGATTCATTACACACCAACTGAAATTTGTCAGGTCTTTTATTGTTTTAATACTGATGATTTTGGCATACAACTCCTGATAACCCAAAAAACCTGTCTAAAAAAATTAGCATATCAAGAAAAGGTTCTCTAAACGACCTATTACCCTAATCTTCTGAATCAACTAATTAACTCTAAACACATGCAAAAGATTCCTGAGGCTTTTAAAAACTCCCTGCCTGGTTCATTACTCAAAACCCCCATCATGGTTAAGACTAGCGACCTTACTGATGTCAAGAAGGCCATCATTGACACCCTCAAGCAAGAGGGTAAGACCCAGAAAGAAATTTCTCAACAAATAGGCTGTTCCCAGAGTGCTGTATCAAGGCACCTCAATGGGAAGTCTGTTGGAAGGAAACAACGTGGCAGAAAACGCTGTACAACGAGAAGGTGACCGTACCCTGAGGAAGATTGTGGAGAAGGACCGATTCCAGACCTTGGGGGACCTGAGGAAGCAGTGGACTGAGTCTGGTGTAGAAACATCCAGAGCCACCGTGCACAGGCGTGTGCAGGAAATTGGCTACAGGTGCCGCATTCCCCAGGTAAAGCCACTTTTGAACCATAAACAGCGGCAGAAGCGCCTGGCCTGGGCTACAGAGAAGCAGCACTGGACTGTTGCTAAGTGGTCCCAAGTACTTTTTTCTGATGAAAGCAAATTTTGCATGTCATTCGGAAATCAAGGTGCCAGAGTCTGGAGGAAGACTGGGGAGAAGGAAATGCCAAAATGCCTGAAGTCCAGTGTCAAGTACCCACAGTCTGTGATGGTGTGGGGTGCCATGTCAGCTGCTGGTGTTGGTCCTCTGTGTTTCATCAAGGGCAGGGTCAATGCAGCTAGCTATCAGGAGATTTTGGAGCACTTCATGCTTCCATTGGCTGAAATGCTTTATGGAGATGAAGATTTCATTTTTCAGCACGACCTGGCACCTGCTCACAGTGCCAAAACCACTGGTAAATTGTTTACTGACCATGGTATTACTGTGCTCAATTGGCCTGCCAACTCTCCTGACCTGAACCCCATAGAGAATCTGTGGGATATTGTGAAGAGAAAGTTGAGAGACACAAGACCCAACACTCTGGATGAGCTTAAGGCCGCTATCGAAGCATCCTGGGCCTCCATAACACCTCAGCAGTGTCACAGGCTGATTGCCTCCATGCCACGCCGCATTGAAGCAGTCATTTCTGCAAAAGAATTCCCGACCAAGTATTGAGTGCATAACTGAACTTTATTATTTTATGGTTTTTTTGTTTGTTTTTAAAAAACACTTTTATTTTATTGGACGGTTGAAATATGTTAATTTTTTGAGACAGGTTTTTTTGGGTTATCAGGAGTTGTATGCCAAAATCATCAGTATTAAAGACCTGACAAATTTCAGTTGGTGTGTAATGATTCTAAAATATATGAAAGTTTAATTGT